>JAOWBR010022106.1:0-16346 GCA_028571145.1 Dionaea muscipula
AACTTGTAGTGCTACAAGTTGTGAGAGAAATTTGAGTATTTTTGAACACGTAAGCGTATCAATTTATTAAAAGAAATTATTATTTAGAAATATGAAGTATTTGCTTTGTATTTGTTATGTATTGCACCTTCACAACAAAAGAAGAAGTAGGTTGGCTCAAGAAATTCTCAATGATTTAGTGTACGTGAAATAAAATAGAACATTGAGGCATCGATACAATCAGAGAGATACTGTAGATCTAATTCTTTTAGACAACATTGAAGAATCCAATGTGTAATTACTAGGTAGATTTCATGATGATGACGATGACAATGAGAATGATTTGGTATTTGAAGATGATTCTTTGATTTGGGGAATTATTATTAAAGTAAGTGGAGCATTGGAACCTCCTCACCGTATAAGGAGTAATGCAATTACAACATCATGTTCTAAAGGTGCAAATATAAGGAGAGTTAAGGAAGCTAATGCTTTGCATGTAGAGGTGGAGGCAACAAGATATTAGGATTGATGATGAAGATGTTGAATTGAGTGTTGATGATCTTTTTTCACTTTCGGACGAGTGATGGTTGAAGGGTTTAATTGTTTTAGATTTCACATAAATCCTTTTTAATTCTGTTATTTACTTATATTATATTTGTGCTACGTTTTATTGTTATTGTATTATTTTTTAACTTCATTAGACAATTAGTTATTGATTTTTTTTTATTTTAAATTATTGTTTAATGTTCACATTTTTAACCCTTGTGCCTTGCGTCTTGCACCTTGTGCCTAGGCTCTACGACCCCTGTGCGCTTCGGTGCGTCTTACGCCTTTTAAAACACTACTTGCTTTAACTTTCTAGAGTTCAAGTTTCAGCCTTGTAAATTCCTACTCCCGTAACATATATTAAGCTGTTAAAGTTTTGATGCTTCAAACTTTATAGACTTGATTTTTGGGTTGAGTGTGGCATAGTTGGGGATTTGCCAATACTCAATGTCCAACTGTTCTCTTGTCTTGATTGATAGAAGTTACATAAACTTTGGAGTCCCTTCCATCTAACACTATATGCCGTCAATTGAAACTCGCTTTATTTTCACAGGCTCATGGACTTCATAATGCAATTGAAATTGAGAATCATATTCGCCAGAAATATTTGGATGGTTCTGGTATAATGGTTACTGTTGAAGATCTGCAACTGGGAGCTGTAGGTGATATTTCTGAGCTCAAGCCTGGTCGCCGTGTTCAGCTGATTTTGGGTGGAGAAGGAGACTCCTGTTTCCGCTACAGAGCAGTTCTTCTTGATTCTCAGCAGAATGAAGATAGTTTCTTGTATCACTGCGGAGTTTTTCTCGTGCCTAAGGTTTCCTATATTTCAAGTTGTTGCATGTGCTCGCATTACTAGTGATTAATCAAATGTTGGTGGCTCTTCTATCTAGTGCTGTTGTTTGGAAGTTACATCCCTAAAAGCATTGCTGTATGGATGGTCTGTTCTGTTAGAGCTGGGATTTCTATCTAAGCCAATTCTAGTTCATTTAAAGCATTTTTAGTCGTTAAATGACCTCCTTTTGTTTATGGTAGATAGAAATTGTATTTCACATTCTTTCCTGATTCTTGCACTTTTCCCATTGCAACCTTTTGTAGTTATATTCTCCATTATGTTCATATACTGTGGTGATTTCAAAATTTTATTCGAAGGCTTGCATTTTTGTTGGACTTCTCCTTTGAGCTCCATCTCATTCATTTTGGAGGATGTGCTTTAGATTGGTTCGGACTTGTTTGCTTGGGCAGTCAAGCTCCATTTCTTTTCTTTTTTGATAGCAATTGGGAATTTCAGGTTTGTTATGTAGTGTGTACTGCTGCTAAAAGTTGTTGCTTGAAGGTTTTTTTTGGCATGAGTGTATCATGTGTGACCATCTTATTTTTTGCTAATACATGAAAGAACAGGTCATAAATTATGATTATTTTTGTAGATAAAAAATTAAATGATACATGTGAAGGTATATTTGTAGAATCAAGGACAACAAGCGAAACTTCCCGAAAAAGGAAAAAGAAAAAAAGGACAACAAGCGAAGAAGATTGGCACGCAAGCCCTTCTTTTACATTCTGTAATATTCTTGTTTAATCCCTAGATTCATCGTGATGCAGAATGAGGGTGCAGTGTCTGGAGGAATATAGGAATACTACGGATTCACTATTTTTTTGATGGCAACTTCTGGCTTTTTCTGTATATTTTCTGAAAGTCTAGGTGATAATCCTATTATCCTGCAACATTGCAGGAGAGAGCACATGAGTGGTTGTTCGCTTCAGTAGAAGGGCAATGGGTTGTAGTTGAAAGCTCGAAGGCTGGCCGACTAATAATGGTATGTTTTTCTAATCTATAACTAGATTTTATATGACATTCTTTTTAGCCTCACATGTTATGTTGTATTCACTTACTTTACATGTTGATTTTAGATTCTGTTGGACTCCAGCCATGCTTTTGCTAGCATGGATGAGATCCAGGTAAATAAATTGGCCCCTTCATTTGCATCTGGCGATGAAACTGCATCTTGATACATACAAATATGAAGTTTGAGTATATCATGTTTTTGCAGAATGATCTTTCTCCACTTGTGAAACAGTTAGAACCTCATAAGCATATTACGAGGTCTCAGATACCGTAAGTATGCTGGCCTTTTTGCCTTAATTATTTTTTTAATCATGATTATTCTACTCCATTTCCTAGGCTGATTGATTTAGGTAGTGGTGCTCTTTTCCCTTTCTTTTTTTTTGGAGGATCATAAACCTTTTTGGGTGAGCCTTGGTGCAACCGTAAGTTGCTTCCACTGGTGACTGTTGGTCATGGGTTCGAGGTGTGGACACAACCTTTTAGTATAGAAATGTAAGGGTAAGGTTGCGATGCGCACACCCTCCCCCTAATCCAAGCACTAGTCGGGGAGCGCTTGCGCACCGGGAAATGCCCTTTTTTATGTCCCCAATATACTTATTTTGATTCGACTAGAAACGAAGGCGCGTTTGATTTGTAAAAATGGTGTTGGTGTTATTTGATCTAGGTAGTATGTCACATACATGATGAGACTAGTCAATGATTTCCATTTCACTTTCCCCCATTATTCTACTTATCGTAAATTCATAATTCCTTTCTGAAACCCTGGAAGCTCAAATCTTTGCTTCCTCAGCTCGATTTACAATTTAGAAGGGAATGGGAGACGCTTGGAGAAGTTTTGCAAGCCACTTGGATTCTCCCTTGATCTAACTCTTCATTGAGTGTAATTTCCTCTTATTACGACTCCTTGTTGTCTGATTATTGCTTGTGGATCTATATTATCCGATTGTATAAATGATGCAGCCTTCTGTCTTTAAAATACACTCCTCTTCTTTCATCATGATTTCCTCGTTGGAAGATGGTTTTTGGAGGGGAAAGTTTTGGATGTCTATGCTTGAATGGTCTGCAAAGATTTTCAATGGTTCCTTGAAGAGGATGCAATGCCTTAGAAGAAGTCAAGATCCTTGCTAACACAATAATCAGTCGATGGCTGACACACTGAATTGTTTTGAATCTGGAAATAATGAAATGGAGATGGCCTGCTTTTTCAGAGTCAACTGAGCTTGGTAAATGGTAATCAATGAGGGGTGGGGGGAGGAGGTAAAAGCTAGGTACTGGTAACGGACTAGTTTTCTTGTAGGAATAGTGCTAACTTCCCAGGCATGGGACCAGGCTGTGCTTTTAAAATCACACTTTTCAGGGTAACTCATTTATGGGGGAGCACATCTTGTTTGGTGAACACAAATGAGCTACTCTCTCCAGGAATGGACAAGGCCTCAACTTCACCTCGATCCCCATGTTACATTTATGGGAAGAGTGGTGGTTGCGGTCATCATTTGGATGAGACAATGATGTGATCAGTACTGGGGAATCTGCCTTGCTGAGCTTCCTGATTTCAGTCATTTTCACCTGCAATGCAAGCACGTTCTAAAATATTCTTCAACTCTTGGGGAATCTGTCTTGCTGACCTTTCTGATGTCGGTCATTCTCACCCGGAATGCAAACATCTCTTAAAGAGTGTTTGATTTTTCTGTAGATAAATGAGGGATAATTAATAATTAAGGATAAGGAGTGAGATAAGTAATGATGTGATAGTGGGTTGGATAAGTAATGATGGGATAGTAGGTTAGAAACTTGTTTGTTTTGGAGATAAAATGGTGGAATAAAATTCGTCGGAAAAAATCCATTGGAAAAAATTTTCTTAGAAAAAATTCTTCGGAAAAAATTTCCACCGGAAAAATTTTGTCGGAAAAATTTCGTCGGGAAAAATTCATCGGATAAAATTCGTCTTGAAAAAGTTTGTCCGAAAAAATTCATCGGAAAAAGTTTGCAAAAAAAAAAAAGGCCGAAAAAAAACTTGTCGGGAAAAAATTTGCCAGAAAAAAAATTTATCGAAAAAATTCATCGGAAAAAGTTCGTCGGGAAAAAATCGTTGGGAAAAGTTCGTCGGGAAACAATTCGTTGAAAAAAACTACTTATCCGTCTTATCCGTCATATGTGGGATATACAATACTATGAGGGAGGTGGTATTATATATGCCACATTTTTACAGGAAATGGGGATGTCGGAATTGTATTTCGTCATGAACAATAAAATCAAACTTGTATGTATATAGGGGATATACACTATGCATGTGAAAAATCAAATCCTCATCCTACATACATAGTATTATCAAATACAGCCAGAATGTTTTTCTAATCCAGCAGTGCATTGAGATTATGAGATGGTAAATTCAAACCTAACAAGATATTCAGCCATTTCTTCAGTTTCCTACTCTTCCTTTACCTGTTCAATTTTTATTTTTTATTTTTTTTTTCAATATAAGGTCCATTAAATCTATGATAAGACATTCATAGCTAGACAAGGGTTTGAAGGGACAATGTATATGTTAGTCTTGTCAGAATGGCTTTAAATCCATGATAAGACATTTGTAGCTAGACAAGGGTTTGAAGGGAAAAATGTTTTTCCAATCACTATCAACCATGTATATGTTAGTCTTGTCAGAATGGCTTTATTTTTGACTGATTGTTGAGGTGACAGTGATTTGAGTTTACGTTCGTTAGATGTGTTGACTTGGCCTTGACAAATTTGGTGTACTTCTATGCTGAAGATTACTTGGATCCATAGTTAAGAAATTGTTGTATGAGGTCCAGTCATAATTAATACCTTTCTAAATCTGCAGGTTTATGATGGCCGGTGATGGAATTAAGCACCGCAAGCTTGTTCACCAGGTACTGTAATTTATAAAGATGCTAGTTCACTTGGTCTTGGATCTTGATGGTTTATTTCCAGGGTTGGTGTTGAAAGATTGATAGAAATAATGAGAAGACGTAACCTCAAAATATTATTTATAACTCAAAGATGGGCCAACATAATGGGCCGTTACATTAAACATAAAGAAGCCCAAATAGACCACTACTGTATCTATCAGGATCACTATAAACGTCAACCTCTCCCGGTGTAAGTTTTACTCCCAGAGGTATAGGAGTATCATTTGTGTGTTAGGTAGTCGATAACCAACGCATTATATTTATCGGTTCTTGTGTGCATGTATCCTATAAGTATATGTGGCTGACTTCACCCTAGTAAGAAGTGGCCATGATGATAATGATGATGATGAGGAAGAGGAGGAGGAGGTATAGGAGTGTCACTTGGCTTGGCCCCTATCATATCGGTATCCTGAAAGAGATCAAGGGTATACTTATGTTGGAATATGTTGCATCTGAAAAATCCCGGGAGCGGTATGTGTCTAGAATCCTTCAAGGACAAACACCAAACTCTCGGTCCGATCGGGATGGAGTTGGCTCCGACCGATGGAGAGGACTCAGTCGGCTCGGGGGAGGAGTGAAAAGTAATCCGAAGGTGATTCCGATCCGCTCCAAGAGAAAATCTGAGAGGGGGAGCAAACAGGTCAGAGGGTGCTCCGAGGTGTGACTTTGGGGAGATCGTTTTAGTGCCAAAGTTAGCGCGTGTGAGAACTGGTCGGAAGCTCCTGTGAGAGGAGAATCGGGGAAAGCAAGAGAGAGCAGAGAAAAAGGGATCGGCTAAGTGATCGGGCGAGGAGAATTAGAATGGATAAGCAGACGAGTATCGCTGAATGGTCGAACAATGGATGGCCAGATAGAATGGCCGGACAGACTGATCGGACAGACGACCGGGCAGGTGGTGTCGGGCAGACAGCGCCGGACAAGGATGCCGGGTTGGTGAGGCTAGGCAGGTCGACCGGACAGGTGAGGCCAGACAGGGCTTCGGAGAGGTCTAGTCGGTGGGCGTGGAGAGAGGAGAGGAAGATGGGAAATGAGAGAGGGAGAGGGGTACTTATAGAGAGGGAAGTTGGGATATTTACGGTTTTGCCACTAGATCTTCGAAATGTTCAATTGAGCTCGTTTGAGCTCCGATTGACGAATAGTCAGCGCCTGGACGCTCGTGGCGACTGGCGAGATGGAGAATCTTTCGGGATGGGTTTGGTCGGGGTTGATTGGATTTGATCATGGGCTCGGGTCTAGTCGGGTCAGGCCGGGTGGTCTAATCTCGGACCCTTTGTCCACGTGTCCCCAGACGATATTTCTCATATATCAGGATAGAACAATTTCACGCTTATAGCGCACAACTTCAATGCCAAGAAAATATTTCAACTGTCTGAGATCTGTGGAATGAAACTGCTTTTGCGAAAACCCTTCAAGGCAGCAATCTTTGCACTATCATTCCTTGTGATCACGATATCATCCACATACACCACTATAAGAATATATCTGGTACTAGAATGTTTGTAAAAGACCGAGTGATCCTTTGCCGATCGCTGCAGACCAAACTCCATCACAACAGAGCCATGCTTTGAGAGATTGTTTCAAACCATACACAGATTTCTTTAACCGACATACATAACTAGACTCCCCTTGAGTAATAAACCCAAGAGGTTGTTTCACATAGGCCTCCTCTTGTAGATCACCATAAACAAAAAAATTTTTAATGTTAAGGTGATGAAGGCCATCTAGAAGAGGCAACATGAAAAATAAGAAGATGAATACACATCATCTTAGTCATGGGAGAGAAAGTATCGATATAATCAACGCCATAAACTTGGGCATACCCTTTGGCCATCAAGTTGGGCTTGAGGCAAGCAACTGATCCATACAGATTAACCTTCATGGCATACACCCACTTGCATCTTATAGCCTTGTTCCCGAAGGCAATAGTACTAGATCTCACGTCTTGTTACCCTCGATAATGCTTAGCAAACTGACATGCCTCACCGAATAATTGGGACAAGGAATGAGCCTCAGGGCATAACTGTTTAAGCTTAGAAAGAATGAGATGCCCAAGACGGTAGTGAAGGTGAAGAAGAGTAGGTGAAACGCTTGGGCAAGCTACAATGGAGGGATCACTCTCCAATATATAAATTCCTCCGGATGTAAAACGATCTCTATCAATAGAATTCGCCGTTGAAAGATCCAGAATTTCACAGGTATGACCAGAAAAGCTAACACGGTAAGACAACGCGATAGTGATGAGTTCGTATCAACAAACTTATAGAACAGAGAAAATAGTCAATGTAGAAGTGTTCACACTTGCTTGATTGGTATATTGAAGCCATTCACAATTCGAATATAAGGATATGAGGAAGTGGATGAGTAATCTCATAACAGACTAAAAGAGTCGGTCATATGAGCAGAAGTCCCTAAATTGATAATCCAACAACATACTTAAGAAGCCTGAGCCATGAAGATAGAGCAAGAGAAGGTTGATCATATAATTTTCAACAATGAGCATAAGTATGTCCCAACACCGCAATGCCAACAAACAGCTCAGTCGCCACTAATAGTTGCCCCTTGGTCTCGAGAAGAAGGAACCATCTTGTGTATAATAGAAACGCAACACAAACTAACCTCCTCCTTAGGGCACCCTATCATCACATTAACGACAAAGAACTTGGACCATAAATTTAATTAGAGCAAGGCAAAAATTCAACCAAAGAGGACAAATATGCAGAAGCAACAAGAGGAAGAAAGAATCAGGATATTCTACCTTCGGGATGTAAAAATGGTAGCAGGCTGTGGCGACGGCGGTGTGTGGAGGTGTGTATGGCGGCAGACAGAAAGCTGCAGTGGCGCGTGAGGAAATGTGTGGCATTGGGCGGCAAAATAGCTGGAATGGAATGAGCGATCTGACGTGCTCTACACCTCTATAGTGTCAAAGAACAAAAATGCGCCTTCGTTGATGTACTTTCAGGTTGGGCAGCGGCAACGACTGCTTAGGGTTTGTGGTGGCCTTATATTTGTGGTAGCTCTGATACCATGTTGAAACATAGATAGAAATAATGGGAAGACATAGCCTCAAAGGCAACCACCAATGTTATATATAATATAACTCAAAGATGAACCTTCATAATGGGCCGTTACATTAAACTTAAAGAAGCCCAAATATCATAGCGGATGTTTTACATTGAACAGATTAAAAAATACGAATACGTGTGGCCGACCCTACCTAGTGGGATGTGAGATGATGATGATGATGAAGTCCAAATATCTAAGTAACTCACAACAGTTTGATTCAGGAAAAAAATATTCTCTAATGTGGTCAGTCAGATGCACATTTACCCACTATTCATGCTCTTTTGATAAATCATACTATAGGAAGGGAATGATATATTGTAATAATGTATGTGTAATGTGGGTCAAAAACATTAGAAGAAAAGGAGAACAATAACAACAACAAACTACTACTTCGGTGGTAGTCAAGTTGGTGTGACCTTGGTTGCTGTGTTGCGCAGATTTACCTAGAGCATTGGCTTTGCGGGCTAGTTCATGTTTCGAGAGTTTACCCAGTACGCATCCAAAAGATAGCGGCTGCGAATTCTCATATAATCTAAAAAAAAAATAACAACAAATCAAGCCTTTATCCAATTTGGTGGAGCTGGCAACAATCAGTTAAGTCATTTTATGTCATGTCATACTTTAATTAATTTTTTTCCAAACTCCCCTTCGTGTGTTGCACCTCTTCTGTTGTGATTTGACTCACTTTTAAAATAACAAAATAAACTTGGTATTTTAGCCTTTGGATAGCCTTTGGACGAGTGATTGTGAACAACACTTCTTAATATCATAATATCATTTATTCACCTTTACATGCTTTGCTTGTCAACAACTTTGTATCATGTGGATAAATGATAAAAAAAAAAGAATCTTTGATCTAATAGGCCTCAACCTTTGTTAGCAGATAGGACATCCATTTGTTGGTGGGTTTTGAATGATTTTATAGATTTTGTACGTTTTGCTGCCTGTGTATTTTCATCAGTTTTGGAACCTTTTATTCTGTAGGTCAAATCTAAGTTGACTGGATCAATTGTTGTTGAAGATGTGATTTATGAAACAGTTGACAACCACCTTACTCAACTCTTTCCCAAAAAAGAGTTGGTATTCCGCCGCCTCGTCTTTCGGAGAACTGAGGGTCTGGTGCAGTCTGAAGCCTTGCTGATGGATAGTTCTCCAGATTATGTTGGTGAAGCAGCTGGAAAGAAACCTAACTCAGCGTCTAAACTGAGGAAAAAATCCAAGGTTAAGATAAAAGATCCTGCGCAGCCTCAGCTAAATGGTAAGATCTGAATCTCCAGCAAATGTGGGTGTATGATGATTTCTTTGTCTTAATTCCTTTTATGACTTGAAGCTTGCTACTAAATTCTTTTGTGTTTTACTTATTATTAGCAAATAAAAAGTGAGTTGTTTGCAACTATAAAAAGTTGAAATTGACTTTTTGTTGTATTACGTTGCATCATCATGAACCGCATAATGCAGGGTGAGAATAATATGACTTTTTGGTGGTGTTAATTTTCTGGAGGACGACTCAACCCCATAAAAAATTGTACATTAGAGTCACATTGGGCAGAAATATTTGCAACTATAAAAAGTTGAAATTGACTTTCTGTTGTATTATGTTGCATCATCATGAACCGCATAATGCAAGGTGAGAATAATTGGACTTTTTGGTGGTGTTAATTTTCTGGAGGATGACTCAACCCCATAAAAATTTGTACATTAGACAAATGATGCATCACATTGGGCAGAAATATTTGTATGTATCTTGATTTAGATTTAGTTTCGGAAAATCATTATCCGATTTGGATGCATATATGTACCTAATAACTTCATTGGTTTAAACCCTAGTGTTAAACTCATTCTTCATTCTGAAGGCAATTTATTAGTAGCAATTTCAAACAAAAAAAGGCAAGAGGAGGATTGTTGGGTTCATCTAACTCTCTACATGGATATCTTGGTTTCATATTCAGCTTGAATTTAATCGGTGGTTGAAGCAGCCACTAAACAAGACTGCAACATTTCAACTAAGTAGTAGTAGATTTGATTTTCTGTTCTTTTTGTGCTAATTTTAGAATATTGTGTTCAGTATCGGTTATCATCTTGGTTTATGGTTTTCTTTAATGATGCAGAACTCAGCAGCAACTTGGAAGTTAATCACATTTTTTTGGCTAGTTCTTACCACACTGGAATCGTTGCTGGAATTGCATTCATTTCCTCTTATTTACAGAGTATGATATTGTCTCAACAAACGGTAAGCAAAAGTAATCTAGATTAGATAAATGGATATAGTGTTGATGCTTGTGTTGAGTCTAAACTTGCAATCAAGCTTTCGAAATTACCTTGTGAACATTGTGACTTCATGTTAATTCTCCACCAGCAGCTTGTTTGTTGGTATTTATATGTTACAGGTATAAAAGAAGCTGTTAAGACTATTCGATATACCCCACAATTTATATTTCCTGATTCTAGTCATTGTCATGGCATATCCTGATTCCTAGCTCTTGCCTTTTATTTGGTCTCTTTATCCTCAGTATACATTCTTCTATCCCAGGTGAAAGCTGTTGTCATTGGTCTTGGAGCTGGTCTGCTTCCAATGTTTCTCCGTAAATTTATTCCCCTCTTTGTAGTTGAGGTACAACTTGGCAGCCTTTGCAGTTCTTTGGGCATTAATTTCTTCCAGTGATCTGTATATTTGTTCTTTCTTAGGTGGTGGAGTTGGATCCTGAAGTTCTGAATCTTGCTAGGGACTATTTTGGCTTTAGTGAAGATAAGAATTTAAAGGTAGGTCACTATCCTGTTAGGCTGTTACTCCTTATATGTTATAACACTAGAGGTTGTTCTTATCTTTGGTACGATGAACACTTTACTTTCTTGAATCAGTTAAAAATATACATTACTAATAAAAAAATTAAATAAGGCTAACTCAATGAAAAAATAAAAAAAATATAAGAAAATTTAAAATTATATCAATATTAGTTTTGTTTGGATCGTTTCAAAGACACAAAAAATTTGACTATAATATTATATAATTTTTTATCAATAATATTATGAAAAAATTTAAAACAAAAAAAAATTCTCTCTCGCTCTCACTCACACCCATTCCCCCTCTCTCCTACTCTCTCCAATGTGTTTAAAAAAAATAAAAAAAAATATGTGTTGTGATTTGACATGTATATATGAGACAACTTATAAAAAATTCAAACACTTCCTTCCATGTATTATAGATGATTTTTTATTGTTATTTGTTTGCTTTTACTTGGAGACTAATGCTCCTTTTGCGATGTGTCTAATGAGCTGGCAACCTGCTAAGAAGCTTCACTCTGATGCTAGAGCTTACCTCTGCTTATGGTGGCAATGTCATTCTTGTCATTGCTTTTTTTTCTTCTCTCTCTCCCTTATGTAGTTGCAGTTATCATTTTTTCCTCTATCTGGTTGATGTATCATATTTCCTTCGCCTTTTGGTATGTTAGTTTGTATGCCAAGATAAGTAAAACTGGAATTTTACCATCAAATCAATGATACTTAAGGTATCAATTTTGCAAGTCATCGGAGCTGTATTTGATCTACCTGGTTGTTTGAGGCCCAAGTTGAGGTACAGGATATTAAGGATGGATGGAAATAACCCCTCTAATCGCAATTTGCTGATTCATGAGTTGAAGATACATAAAGTTTTTGGTGCAGACTACTGCACGTTTGGTACCAGATGGTAATGAAATAGACAGAATCTGTAATAGATATAAGCTAAGGATCAAAGCAAGCCCAGTGTTTCTCTACTAGGGTTTAGGTTATTGCCTGGGTAGAACTGGTGGGAGTGGTTGCCGGGGCATGGGTTCCACTCCTTGGTGAGAATGAATTATGTTCGTATTGCGTTTTTCGTTGGACAAGGTTTTTTTTTTCTGTCAGGACTCAGGTGCTGGCTTACTATTGTCCGTGCTTATTTTTTGGTTCTGGGTTCTTCTTTGGAACTGACCCATCCTGCAAGGATCTCCCAGCATCGCTCCAGCAGATGGGTCATTGATCTATGGAAATGTCCTCACTGATAATGGAGCAAATTGTTTTCCCCACATGTCTAATCCAATTGTTTGGGTTCATTTTCCATCTACCCTCTATCCCCAGTTTGCCTCTCCAAGAAGCAAAATGAAAAATGCTCTCCTGTTGTGACTATGTGATATTGCTATAATCTGAGAATTAATGTGTTTAGAAGCCTGTAGCTCTCGTTGAAAATAAAAGTTGACATGAAACTGATTCTTGTTAACTCGCGAGTTTAACAATCCTTATATGTTGTGTTAGGTCCATCTTGCTGATGGTGTGGAGTTCGTTAAAAAGATTGCAGAATCTGCTGCTGCTGCCGCTGCTGAAGTATCTGTAACTTGCATAGAGGAGGAGCCTATTATTGATCTAGGGACCTCCGCAAATGCAAGTCATGTCTCGTCTGAGGCAGATGGAAAAATGAGACGGGATCTTGACCTAATAATTATTGATGTGGACTCTTCGGATTCGAGGTACTATAGCTGCTGTATATTTACATTGGCAGACTGATAAATCTAATAATGGTCATAGCTGAGTGATCTCTCCTGCTTTCTTTTGTAGCTCTGGTTTGTCCTGTCCTGCTGCTGGCTTTGTAGAAAATTCTTTCCTTTCAACTGTATCACATGCTCTTTCTCAGAAGGGTCTCTTTGTAATCAATTTGGTATCAAGATCACCATCCGTTAGGAGTGCGGTTGTTTCAAGGATGAAAATGGTGAGAAATTAATTATCCTTTGAAACCTTTTTATTCTGTATGATGAGTCTGTTGCGTTTTGGCATCTGCTGCATGTTTCTGGATGGCTTATAGCTCATGTCTGGGGTATGCTGTGAGAGACTCTAACCTTTCCTTATGCTATGTTTGGATGATGGTGAATGATGGAGAGGGGAATGGAAGTTAAATTGTTAACCTTGTTTGGATGGAGAATGTTTGTTGGAAATAGTGGGGAATGGAGGTGAATTCTTTTCCCATGGTTAAGTTTTTAACCACCAAATCGGACCATTTTTTAAAGACTCCTAATCTTCAAGTATTATCAATCTAATATCCAAATTTTGACACATTGTATTAATTTAGATTCTGTCGTTAACTCTATCTAAATCGATGACAGCAGTGGCCGAAGAAGAAGCCGTTGTGCTCCTCCACGCTCCAACTGCCACTCCTTCTTCTCCTCCTCCACGGTTGCGCTGCCCACCTCTTCCTCCGCAGCCGCTATAGCTTCCTGCGCAGTGGAGGAGGAGGAGAAGCGGCAGTGGGTAATGACATTGAATTGAAAAAATGTCCAAAGTGCCCCTTATTCAAAAAAAAAAAAAAAAGTTCCATTGATCATTCATCTCTACTTGATTGTTTATTTTAATTTATGTGGACTGTTATTCTAGATTGTGGATCATCTCGACACTATTGCTTTTGCTGTGTTGTGTTTGACTTTGTTGATGTTGATTTTACTGGTGATTCTTTTTTTCTTGTCTAGGTGTTTAGCCAGCTCTACTCTCTTCAACTTGAGGAGGATGTCAATGAAGTAGTTTTTGCTTTGAAGTCAAGTCCGTGCAACAAGGACAAAGAGGAGGAGGATGACGACTTCTCTGAAGGTGTGTTTCAACTGGAGAAGATGCTGAAGCTTGATCAGCCAGATATAACTCGAGGAATCTTGGATACTGCAAAGAAGATCAGACGCTTGAAGTAATAATATTATAATGACTAGTTGTTTTTGTTGAGTTTTTAACATAATTTTTGTTTGTTATATGGAGGCTGAGTTTGGGAAACTAGTGATGTATGGGATGGGCATGATGATATTGTTTACAATTAGATAAATCAAATATTAATTTTTGTTGTTGTTAAATATAGAAGTGAAAAATCTAACTATTAAAATCTTAAGTTAATTTTACGCTAAATAAATAAGACTAGTTTATGTAATAAAACACCAAAATTTTAAAAGTGCATCTCAAAATAAAATTTTAAAAGTGGTTGTGGGAGTCGAAGCTTTTAACTCAAGTCATCATTTTTTTTTCTTTTTTGAAGTTTGGTATTGTCGAACGGTTCGATAAAGGCTATTGAACGTTCGATGGGTTGTCGAATGTTTGACAATGTATACAGAAAAGTTTAACAATGTCTACTAAACATTTTTTTTGTTTTAAAAAAGAAGAAGAAGATAAATAGTAAAAATATTGAGAATTTGGAGTTTTTTTTAGTGTCAATAGTAAGAGTATTATGTAAGAAAAATAAATAGTAAAAATATTGTGTAATTATTGATTTATTAGAGTGAGAAACTCAAAATAAAACTCTAAAGTCCTATTTGATTTCGCTGTTCATTTTTTATCCATGTATTGACTTTACAAATATGTTTATTTTGCAAATAAAATCATCGAATAACCACCACTCACCACCATCACCAGTGACCACCACTACCACCGATAACCGTTAGCAACAGCAGCAGCCGCCGCCAACAACAACAACCGCCGCCACCACCTGCCACACCACCACAACCATCATCAACAATAACCACCACCGGCCACCACCACCACCGACCATTCACACTTATCCTAGGTGGTCGGGTGTATAATATGTAATTATTTATCGGGCGATCTGAGGGATGAAGGGCATGGTTAGACTATTAATCCGGAAAAAAATTGGCAACCATATAAAATGATATGGGAACGTAAAGTTTTAGTTTAAGGTGATGGAAATTTAGAGATTTTTAGAATGTAAATATAAAAGTATTATGTAATGATTGTTTAGATATAAATAAAAAAAATGTGGGAACAGTTTATTTTTTTTAAGAGATAACTTTACTATTAGGAACTAATGTTTGTTTCTTTTTCAATCTAGGGACTATAGTTTATTTTTTTTAAATTGAGTGACAAACGTTTAAATCTTTTAACAAATAAGAGATTATCTCTTAATTAAAAATAAATAAAATACAATCTTTGTATTAAGGAACAATCCCTTATTTGGTAAAAGATTCAAACATTGATACTTCAATTAAAAAAAAATGAACCACCGTCCCTAAATGAAAAAAAAAAAAAACAAACATCAATTTTTAAAAATAAAGTTATCTCTTTTTTTTAAATGCTCAGCTACTCGTGGGAGTTAATTATCTTTATACGTTCACATATTAATTGCGTTTGATTCGACGGCCACCACCAACCACCCATTGATGCCCTATTCTTCCATTCCATGCTGCTAGTGTGCTGCCCACGACATCTGTAGAGCATAATTTTCTTCATCCCCAAATCAATAAATCACGCATCAAAATCAAACCCCACCCCGATCCCCCCATTCTTTCTCTCGATTGGAGATGGTGGATCTCAGTCTCAACAATGGCGGCACCGCCAAATCTCCCAAGCTCCCAATTCCAGGCAAACGCAACATCCTGATTACCAGCGCCTTGCCTTATGTCAACAACGTCCCTCACCTCGGCAACATCATCGGCTGTATCCATCCTCCTCTCCCCCTCTTCTCCTCATATGCAATTCTTTTTATGGCTTTTATATTTCAGCTTCGGGTCGGTGATTCATTTTGCGTTTTCTCTATTCTGGTTGGGGCTTGCAGGCGTTTTGAGTGCTGATGTTTTCGCTAGATTCTGTCGTCTTCGTGGCTACAACGCGATTTACATTTGTGGGACTGACGAGTATGGCACCGCCACGGAGACTAAAGCCATGGAAGAGAACTCCACTCCTCAAGAGATTTGCGACAAGTAACTCTCCCCCCTCCTTTACCTTCTTCAATCTGCATGAATGTTTCAACTTTCAAGCAATTGGGGTTTAGGAATCTGTATGACTTGTTCTGATGAATTGGATTGTTTGTGAGAGCACGATAAAGACTACGTTTTGGTGTCTGTGGTTGAGAAAATATTTGTGTTGGATTATATGTTGAGTATTAATCCAATAGGTGAAGCCCAATTAGGCCATATGTTGTTACTGGGCCGGTCCATTAGCTTGGCCCGCCTCCAGATTCTTTATGTGGCCCATTTGTATGCTGCACCGTTGGA
>JAOWBR010022217.1:0-37592 GCA_028571145.1 Dionaea muscipula
TTATTCACTAACATACATATTAAGGATTGAACTTAGTAGTACATACCTCTGGTAAGTCGAATGCACTCCGATCTAAGGAAGCAACGTCGAATAATCTCTCTAGAAGAAAATAAGAGAAGTGGAATTTATCGAGTTTCAGAATATGAACAAATGAAATATTTTTCGTATATATATTAGGCAATGACAATCTTGTAATTATTTTAAAAGATCAGAGACAAAATTGAAATTTTTTTTAAAAAGGTGTTGTGTTTATTAAATTAAGATACTGCGTAAAAGGCATCTTGGGTTTTTTTTTTTTTTTTCTATAGACTGATTGATCGGCTATCCTGATGCATTAGATCAGAGATGGGGGGTGTGGTTTTGAATAGGCTATGGCAATGAGTTTTTTTATTGTCTTCATAGCCTGCTGAGGGGAGTGTATAAGCTGATTGTTTAGTTTTGCACATGGTGGTTGATGCCCTGAGATGTACAATACAAATATTAAGTTCTTGCTAAAAAACAATGATATTTACACCCCTTTTAACTTGGCACTTTTACACTGAAATTACTTAAACTTCTAATAACCTCAAGCTTCGTTTTTACAAGGGATCTGAAGTCAGGATGAGATTGCATCAAGCATCAAACATCAAGATAAGAAGGGGAAGAGATGATGTTCACCGTCACCAAAGAGCAATTACAACTCTCAAGGGGATAGACATTTTCTGCTTTCTACGGCCATGGACTACACGAAGTTGCCTCTTTCACACCCCTATAACGTGACAATTTGCAAAAGGAAACATGAGTGGTAGCTTTCATCAAATCGTTCTTTTAGGAAAGCAAAGGAAACAAAAAATCATCAATCTCAAACGTGGGATATAAAAGGGAGAAACAAGCTTAAATATTTCCATTGTCAGAACTGCTGCAGGCTTGATGTGGTACAGGACTTCCAAAATCTCCATCTAGGCTCATTTGCTGGACTTCCTGAGGGGACAAAATCTTGATGCATCGCACGCATCTTACAAATTCCCTGAAGATCAAACACCAAAAATTTGTTATCCACATTGATATTTTCATCAATTTACATAATAATAATAGTAATAAAAACTACTCAATTCAAACTATTAAATATAAATATTATCATATTTCAAAATTTTGATAATAAACAAAAAAAAAAGAAGCAAACATTATAAGTTAAAATTATACGTTTTTTCTTATGTTTTGATAGTTCAATTCGACATGACGTATCTCCATGTTTTAATAATATTCTACGATAGATTCATTTTCAATTTCATCAAAAACCTCATTTTCTATATACATCAAACAATTACTTAACCATTAGTCACTCATTATGTTTCAAAGTCAATTGATCTTCACATAAGTCATAGAAAATACTCCCTAACACAAGCGGTTGCAACGGTTAAAATTAAAGTTAAAATTAAGAACAAGTATATCAGTGAATCAACTGTCTCTTTCAATTTCCACCATATCTTAACAAGATCGAAAATTTCATTTATCATAGAAGTAGTTCATTCAATTACATGCAAACAATATATATCAAGTTGCTTATGCAATATTAACGATATATTAATTAATGTACCATCTCTATTCCACTTCCAGTGGATGCAGATTTGACAAAATAATTGGGCAATATGGCAACAAAGATGAATATATGAGGCATAGAGCAAGGTAGAAGGACAAGGAAATTGGATTAGTGAGCAAGAGTGAATATGCAATGAGTAGCAGAGCTTCATCCAGGGAGGGACTACAGAAACAAGGAGGGAAACTAACAGTTAAAGAATCTAGCAAGGGATGCAAAAGTGATATCTCAGCTGGAGTTGAGAAACCAAGAGTATGTTCATGATCAAGGTGCTCGTATAATGCAGTATAATCTGGATAAATTAATAGTCGATAAAGTAATTCAAACTTGATTAAAGATCATCCCGCAGTTATTCAAACTTGAAACCTTCAGATCATAGTGTACCAAAGGAGGAAAAAAGAGGTAGACTTACTCCCAAGGGTCATCGCCCAGTAGCAGGACATCATTCTCGTGGTCCACATATACGAGCTTCCAGCCTACCCTGCCCCTGTCCTCCAACTGTCCCTCTATACCAAATCTGCGAGCCAAATCTTGTTTAAGCTCCTCGTAACCGGAATAACGAGTTACATCAATGGATCTACCAACAGCTCCTCGCTTGTAAACCTTCATAAAATTTCCAATATCAGCTACATAAGAATCCCACTGGCACTGTACCCAAAGAGAGGGAAAAAAGAAGAACCTTAGTGTAAGTTCTCATTCGTTGATACTGAGGAGGGGCCCATGAACCCCTATTCAAAAGGCTGCTATCATTCATCGTGGAATCAATTGAATTGAAAACAACATCTGGAACACCAAATGACTGTGTGACCATTGAGGATGAAAGCTCCTGCTGAGCATCTTTTGGATTGTCGTAGTTGCCAAGTAAGTCTCCAGAGGAGATGTTGAAGAAATCCTTGCCTGTATCCAACATATTCCTTGCCAGCAAAGCATCAGAAACTGACGAGGCTCCCAAGGGGCTCTCCATATGAGCCATACCATGAACCATATTCCTCGACTCGGTCTGAAATTCCACAGCATGACTCGTATTTCTGGAAAAGAATGAATGGGAATTGAAGGGCAAAGGATTGTTGCTCTGAGTCAACTGCACATCATTCTGAGAATGAGAAACAGAAGTGGCTGAAGATGAGTCCAAGCAATCAATTTGCGTCGAATGAATGCTTTGATGAGCTTGCTGGCTTAAAGGTTCTCGGTTTTGATTCTTGCTGATACTGACAGAAACATTCATGTCACACTTTTGTGGCAACTCTTTGACCATATTTGCATTTATTGTTTCCAAACCATCGGAACACACAGCGGTGGTAGAAGACTGGGTCATCCCTTCAGCCAAGGTATGGCTTCTGTTATGCCTACTGTTCATGATAGTCTGAACTGCTTTGGTAAAATTGTTTGCTGAAGGCGAGGTGGAACAAGATGGGAGATCATCCGTAATTGCTGATTGTGTTCCCATGGCAGCTACATTCAAACTGCCACCACTTACAGCAGAGAGCTGATTTGTCAAGGGATTTATTGTGGCCCCGAATTGACCCTTAGTTTCAGGAATAAAACCAGATTGTTGCTGCTGAAGCTTTGGCAGCTGAGAAAACTGAATATTTGTTTGGCTGTTACTCCTAGTCAAATGCTGTGCAATCAACTGTGATTGGGAGAGAGATGCTCCCAACTGTGCTGGAGATGTTCCCAATATCTGAGGTGTCAATGGTCCAGAGAAGCTTTGGGACCTATCAAAATGAGGTCTTTGCTCTTCTTGTAGTAGAGCAAGGGGAGCTGGCTGCTGAAACATAGGCTGTGGAGATGGCAGTGATTGTTGCTGGAGCTTTTGCAACAATTGGAACTGAGCTTGAGGGTCAGAAACTTGTACCTGTTGGTTTACTTGCTCAGGCATCTGCAATGGTGTTATGTTTGGCTGCAGTGTCTGACCTAAAACTTGCTGCTGCTGAGGTAGGATCTGAGATAGGTTTCTATGGAGCTGGTAAGTTTGAAGAGATGGTGACTGTTGGACTGCGTTGATAGTTTGTACAATATTTGGAGGTTGAAGGATCTGGGACTGAACTTGGCTTGAGCATAAACTCTGGTTTATCAAATTTTGCCTCGCCTGAGGAGAAATATCAGATAATTGGCTCTGTGATTGTAAAATAGAGTCCAATGGATTCAATGTGGCAGATGACTTAAGGAGCTGATCAAGTTGCTGTACTGGCTGAACTGGCCTCGGCGAAGTGAACTGTAAATTGTTTCGCTGATGAAGTTGTGGTGCTGCAAAACCCAGCTGGCGAGAAAGATCGGCACCAGGCACATTTTGGAGAGTGGTAGACAAAGATGAAAGGAGGTTTGGTTGTATTGAGCTTCCCAATGGTGGATTTTGCTGCATGTTCATCCACTGTACTAAGCTCAGGCCACTAAGAGCATGAGGATCCTTGATAAAAATATCATCTCCTAGCCAAGGCATTGCCCTCTTGAATGGGCTGTCAAGATCAGACATGTCATCATCTGCCATAGAGAAAGAGTGTCATAATACTAAAAATAGTGTCCAGAGAAACCAAAAAAGAAAGGAAGGAAAAAAGCAAGAGAAATAATCGGAGGGCAAAACAGTAGATGGACTACAAGTCTAACCCATCTCTTCCAGACCTGTATATTGCACCATTGAATGCTTAAGTATCTCTTGTATTTCAAAATCAAGTCTATATACAGAAGAATTATTTAGTGAAAATTTCAAAGTTCTCAAGTGGTTTCAGCAACATTTTTCACAGCAGAAGTCACATGAAGTGAAAGGTGTTGAAATAAAAGAAAGCACAAGACTTTATATATTCTCAGATCATTAGAAACTATACATGATACCTCCTTTTATACAAGGAGGTATAAATCTAATATATCTTGAGTATACATAAAATCATATACTAAAGATATGCTAACACCCTTCCTTAAACTCAAAATGGAAAAGTTGAAACCATCTTGAGTTTGCAAACCAAATCGTGATGACGTCCATGAGGGTGAGCCTTGGTGGAGATGACGGCTAATTGATTTGAAGAGGCAACATAATATAAACGAAGAGTACCCTATTTGATATGATGCCAATACCAATACCGATACCAATGAATTGGAACAAATACAAGTAATAGAACGAATTCAGTTCCGGATCTGAGTTTGCAAACCAAGAACGAAATGGAACGAACGAAATGGAACGAATTCAGTTCCAAATCTGAGTTTGCAAACCAAGAATGATCTGGAACGAATTCAGTTCCAGATCTGAGTTTGCAAACCAAGAACAATTTGGTTCGAATTCAAGTAACAGAATGAATTCAATTTCGGATCTGAGTTTACAAACCAAGCCACAAAAGTATAGACATAGAATCAGCCAATGTGTGAGTTTGCAAACCAAAATCTCGAACGAATTCAATTCCAGAACTAAGTTTGCAAACCAAGAATGTTCTGGAGCGAAATCAAGTAACAGAACGAATTCAGTTTCAAATCTGAGTTTGCAAACCAAGCCACAAAAGTTTAGAGATAGTATCAGCCAAGGTGTTCCTTCGAAATGTGTTGATGCGCGATGCATGTCAATACCAATGTTGACGTGATCTTTTCATCATCTCGCTAGCTGAAGCCTCCATCAATGAGTCAAAATCCACTATGTAAAATAAATCATGAAGATGTCATAACAGAACAAGACATAAACCGGAACAGGATAGGAGTCAGAGCACCAACACAAGGTAACACTGAAACACCGGAAAGAAGGACAAGGCCCTCAAGCGCTAGTGAAGAGGACGATCTCGCCATGGTAAGAGTTGTCATTCACCAACATCCGAAGTGATAGAATCAGAAAGGGTTTAGAGAACCCGTACAGATACCATGTTAAAAAAAAATTCAACAAACAAAAGAGAGAAACCTATTATTTATTATTTGTTAGGATTTGATTGTATATGTTTTGATGATGCTATGAATTGCTAGATTAGATAATTGAATGATAGCTAGAAAGGTTACATATAGCAACTTGTACAGAGTAGGCTTGGAGCAGTTGACACAAAAGCAGCTGAGACTGGAGCAGTTGACATAGAAATAGCTGAGACAGGAGCAGCTGGCACAGAAGCAGTCTACACCGAAGTAGTCGAGGTAGAAGCAGTCTACACCAAAGCAGTCAAGAAAAAAGCAATCTACACTTAAGCAGTCAAGGTAAAAATCTACACTTGAACAGTCGAGGTAGAAGCAGTCTACACTTGAACAGTCAAGATAGAGGCAGTCAAGACTTAAGCAACCGAGGTAGAATCAGCCTTGTTAGAAGCAGTCTAGTTAGAATCAATCTACACTGAGACAACTTAGTGAGAAGAAGTCAAGATAGATCAGCTAACACCGTAGCAGCTTAGACAAAATCATTCGAGGCAGACAATGCAGCTTAGACGGACCAGTCTAGGATTTGCAGTTGAGACAAACAAGCCAAGTCAGATGCTGAGTTAGCATATGTCAGACATCAGAAACAGTCATGCACAGGACGTAAAATTCTCGATATTAAATTCAAATGATTTAAATTTATTTTAAATGATTGGAAGACGTTGGAGACAGTTAAAAGAAGTCAAGGATCACGAAATACTACAACATGCAAAAAGGCAAGCCAACTTTCTGAAAAAGGAATGTCAGAAATAAGGAAACCCTAATTCAGTAAGGACGTTTTTAGACAACATACACAAATAAAGAAAAAAGACAAGACCAGATCTACTTCCTACGTGATTTTCAGAAGATTCAAAGGAAAGAAGAAGATCTTCAACGGCTCTTCAACGGAAAGATTTTTCTATGAAGAAATAAATACTTCAGTGATGGAATGAAGATTGGGCATGACTGAACCTTGAGTATTCACGAACGATCTATCATTCTCAACTCTGAGAACATTTTGAGAAAACCCTAAGCCTGCAAGCTACATTCAAGTCAAGCTCAAGAATCACCATTGAGTGATTCGGATTTCAACAAACAAGAACCATTACTCTTGTTAAATCGGTGAAGCAGTTTAGACTGTCAATGACCGACATCAGTTGAAGTAGTGAAGCTACGAGGGAACTGAACATCAGTAAAACAACTTATTGTGAAGGATACAAAATCGGTGAAGTAACAAGGTTTTGAAGGATCAAAGCAGCTGAAGCAATCGAGGGTGTAAATGACCGAGGGCAGTTGAAGCAACGCAAGTTGTGAAGGAGTCGTGTGTGTGATAGCAGTTGAAGATTACTTCGAAGAAGCTGCGGGTTCGAAGCGGGTGTTGATAAACAGTGAAGCAGTTGCAACTGCCAAGGACTGTTACACTATTGTATTGGTGTCTAATCAATAGTGAATACCTCCTACATAACAAGGAGAAGAGAGGAGTAGCAGATTACACCACCGTAAACATCTATAATATCTCGTGTCATTTACATTCTCAGTATTACATAACACACACAACATTATTAATTAAAACAAGTAAAAATCATATTTTAAAGTTAACTAAAAAGAGCTTTATAAATTGATATTCCGCTGTATACTCTTTTGAGTTGAAAACGTTTTGAAAAATATGACAAGTTCATTCACCCTCCCCTCTAAACTTATCAAGCCCTTCATTTTGGGACAAACAAGTAGTATCAGAGCAATGTCTCTGAACTAGGAATGATCCCAAATTTTCATTGCACTTTTCAAATCTGTTTTCAAGTGTGTTTGAATTTCTTCTAATCACACAACAACATGGACTCACAGAACTTTATCTCACGTATTCCCATGTTTTTATTGGACAAATTTAACGAATGAAAAATGCGTCTATAGGCACACTTGGCTGCTACGTATGAAGACATGATGAAAGTAATCGAGGAAGGACCTGTTAAGATTATAAAGGTCAACACGGATGCTACCACTAGTGTTACAACTCCTTACATGCCTAAACCCAGATCAGAATGGACAAGTGAGGAGAAAAAAGCACAATTTGGATAATGTTACCAAGGACATAATTTTAAAAACCTATGACAACATGTTCTTGAAGATTAAAACATGCACGACAACAAAAGAAATATGGGATAAGCTCATCCTTATCTGCGAAGGCACGGAGAACATCAAAGAAAACAAACTCCCTGTTGCCATCCAAAAGTTTGAAAACTTCAAGATGAAGTAGGGAGAGACAATAGACTAGATGGACAATAGGTTTACCGCTATTATTGATGAGCTCACGATGTTGGAAAAGTCCTATTCTCAAAAGGAGATCTACATGAAGATCTTACGTGGACTATCATCTGAGTGAGCCATAAAGGTGACAGTCATGAGAGAGAACAAAGATCCGACTACAACAAGCACTTTCAAGTTATTCTCAGACTTGAAAGCTTATGAATTCGAGTTGACCAACCAACATGCCCCAAAAGGTCAACGTTCAAACAATGTCAACACTTATGGCACCTTAGGCTTCACCAAAGACAGATGAAAAAAAGGAAGACCTTCATGAGCACATGACATTGCTCGTGAAGAAGTTTAAAAAGTTCTTAAAGTACTCCAAAAGGTATCACAAAGGTGAATCCTCGAGAAGATATAAGAAAAGCGACGAAGAAGAAGAAGATTCGGGAGAAAACAAGGAAAGTCTCTTTGCTATAACTGTAGAAGACTTGGTCATTTCAAAGCCAATTGTTCATATCCTCTTGTGAAGAAATACATTGAGGAGGAGAAGACGACATGGAAGAAAGAAAATAATAAAGGCAGAAGGGTCATGAAGGCTAAAAGGAGGATTTCAAGAAGAAGAATGAGAAGAGCTCTAATGATAAAAACTCATCCTCATCCTCAGAGGAGGTAACCTTACTGTATCTTATGGCACAAAATGAAGAAGATGAGGTAAACTCACGTTCTACTTCATCTAGTTCTTATTCCTCTTCACCCCATGCAGATGTGGACATGCATGACATGTTCAACAAGTTAATGGTTAAGTTTGAAGAAATTCAAGCTAGCCATAAAGCTCTAATAGACGAGAATGAGTCACTTAAAAGTAACAATGACATGCTCAATAAGGAGGAGGAAGTCAAGTCCAAACCAGCCTTCGAACAAGTTGAAAACCTAGGCAAAGCTGGCGTAGGGTTTAAGGGCAAAAATGGTCTTGTCTCAGATAAAGGTCAAAAGACCAAAATTGGGATAAAAACCAAATTTGTACCTAGTTCTAAGGTACCAGCCAAGTGAAACAACAAGGCTGGGACTGGACCCCAAACCAGTCCACAAGCCTAAACCTAAGTCCAAGAATACGTTTATCCCTAAACCTACCTATGGACATAGGTGGCGAGCTAGACAAGGGGAAAAAGGATTACGTTTATCCCTAAACCTACCTATGGATATAGGTGGCCAACTAGACAAGGAGAAATATTATATCTTTCTGATAGGACTAGAATATGTCCTACTTGCTAAAAGAAAGAAAACCGCCCATGAGGCAACTAAAAACCCCTGCCAAGCAACATTCACAGTATGTGAATGGGCCCCAATTTGCCAAAGGACGTTGGGAGATGCCTACAAGCAAACCTAAGTTTACTAGAAGGTCATATACTAGTGTATATAGGCCTGTAAGTAAACCTAGACATCTAAACATGCATAATCCAGTGCAAGCAAGCTCATCTAAGTACCCTCCTAAATGTTATTCGGCAGTATTCTATGATTATGTCAGTGAGAGGTATAACACAAACAAGCTCATCCAAGTACCCTCCTAAATGTTATTCGGCAGTATTCTATGATTATGTCAATGAGAGGTATAACCCACCTAGGAGAAGACCTTTTGACTATGGTCTAGGGGTCGACTTTGGTGCACTAACAGTAGAGAACCCAATCAAAATTGTATACCTAAGCATTTCTAATCTGTTTTGTGGGTCGTCTGGTACATTGACAGTGGATGTTCCAGACATATGACCGGAAGTAGACACTGCCTAGAGGATTTCATTGCAAAAGATGGACTCAAAGTGATCTTTAGAGAAACCTGAAGAAATCAAGGAAATGAGTTTCATCATCAGAAATGGACTCATTATTGAAGATGTAACCTTTGTTGGTGGACTCAAATTCAACCTGCTAAACACAAGTCAATTTTATGACAAGGAATATCTGGTAAAGTTCAGCAAGAGCATTTGTAAGATTAGAAATGAATAATCAGGCTTGATGGTGCCGACTAATACAAGACAAAAGGATATATATGTGGTGGATTGAACCACAGCCGTAGCTGACACAAGTCTTTTGGCTAAAACCGCAGCTGATGTCAGTTGGCTTTGGCACAAGAGATTGAGTCACTTGAATTTCAAGACCATCAACAAGCTAGCTAGGAGGAAGCTAGTTAAAAGACTTTCAGATGTTGTCTTCAAGAAGGAGAGCATTTATGATACATGTCAAAAAGGGAAGCAGATCAAAGCTTCGACGACACCATCTAGTAGAGTCTTGGAGCTTCTTCACATGGATCTATTTAGTCCAGTTGACCCTGTTAGTGTAAATGGAAAGAAGTATACACTAGTAGTGGTTGATGACTATTCAAGATACACTTCGACAGTGTTCTTGAATAAAGAGAGTTTGAAGTGGCCTGAGCTGATGAAGAAAAGCCAAGGAAAGCATATCAAAGCTTCAACGACACCATCATCTAGTAGAGTCTTGGAGCTTTTTCACATGGATCTATTTGGTCCAGTTGACCCTGTTAGTGTAAGTGAAAAGAAGTATACACTAGTAGTGATTGATGACTATTCAAGATACACTTCGACAGTGTTCTTGAATAAGAAAGAGCTTTTGAATAAGTTGCCTGAGCTGATGAAGAAAAGCCAGAATGAGAAGAGTTCGAGCATTATCAAGATCGGATCAGATAGAAGCACTAAGTTCTTGAATAAAGTCATTTCAGATTTTTGCCTAGGAGAAGATATTGTTCATCAGTTAGCAGCTGCAAGGGCCCCACAACAGAATGGAGTTGCTAAAAGAAGAAACAGAACACTCAAAGAAGTAATGATTGTTGAAGTTGGATTGCCTAAGAGATTTTGGGCAGAAGTAATCAACACTGTCTGTTACACTCAGAACAGGACAATGATAAATAAAGTGCATAGAGTGACTCCTTATGAGCTTTGGGATGGAATGAAGCCAGGCATAGCTCATTTCCATATTTTTATATTTTTGGAGGAAAATGTTTCATCCACAATAATGGAAAGGATCATCTGAGGATCTTTGATGCAAAGACAGATGAAGGAATATTCATGGGATATCCTGATGTGAGCAAAGCATTTAGGGTTCTCAACAAGAGAACCATGGTGATAAAAGAGTCTATTCATGTTGTGTTTGATGAGCCACACTTCACTGATGGAGCTGGAGAAGCTGTGGATAGATTGATTGAACAAACTGAGAGGATGAAGATTTCAGATTTAAAGAAATTAAATCCAGTCTATGTTAATGCTCAGATTCCCAAGGTGAGATCTGATGATGGGAATGAACATGAACATGATGCAGTTGATCCAAAAGATGATCCAGCAGATCATGAAGATAAGGATCATGTCATTGCACCACTGAATCAATCAGATCTAAGATGGCTAAGTGATCATCCACCTGAACTTGTGATTGGAAATGTGGAAGCTGGTATAAGGACAAGAAAACAACTTGACATCATGCTTGCATGTTTTCTATCTCAAATGGAGCCCAAAGTAGTTGAAGATGCATTGAATGATACTGATTGGATCATTGCAATGCAGGAAGAGCTGAATGAGTTTGAAAAAAATCAGGTTTGGGAACTTGTTTCTAGACCCAAATTCAAGAATGTGATTGGGGCCGAGTGAGTATTCAGAAATAAGATGGATAGAAATGACACCATTGTAAAAAACAAGGTTAGGCTAGTTGCACAAGATTATTCTCAACAAGAAGGGATAGATTTTAATGAAACCTATGCACCGGTAGCAAGATTGGAGGCCATCAGATTGTTCCTTGCATATGCTACCCACAAGAACTTCAAGGTATATCAGATGGATGTAAATAGTGCATTTCTGAATGGATTACTTGAAGAGGAGGTGTACGTGGAGCAACCACCAGGATTTGAGGTTTCTGGTCATGAAGACGAGGTTTATAGATTGAAGAAGACATTATATGGATTGAAGCAGGCACTAAGAACTTGGTATGAAACATTGTTACTGTTTTGGGTGAAAAATGGTTTCAAGAAAGAAACTATTGACAAGATATTACTCACTCAAAATCCAGGATAAGAGAAATATACTTTTGGTTCAAGTGTGTGGATGACATCATTTTTTGATCTGAAGATAAAATGTTGTGTCAAAGGTTTGCTGAATTGATGAATAGCAAGTTTGAAATGAGCATGACGGGAGAGTTGAATTTCTTTCTAGGACTGCAAGTCAAGCAGCTAAAAAATAGGATCTTCATCAATCAAGGCAAGTATGCAAGGGACTTGATCAACAAGTTTGGAATGAAGTCAAGCTCATCATTCCCAACTCCCATGAGTGTTGGAGTCAATCTTGACAAGGATATACATGAAAAGAATTTGAATCAAATCAAGTATAAAGGATTAATTGATTCACGTCTATACTTAACAACAAGTAGACTAGATATTGCATTTGCTATTGGTGTTTGTGCTAGATTTCTAGATTTTAAGCATGTCCTAAGGAGTCATTTGACAGATGCAAAAAAAATCGTAAAGTATCTCAAGGGTACTCAAAACATAGGTTTGTGGTATCCAAAAGATGGAGGATTTCGTTTGATTGGGTTTTCAGATTCAGATTTTACAGGATGCAAGGTTGATAGGAAGAGTACATCACGTACTTGTTAGTTCTTAGGAAACATACTTATTTCTTGGTTCAGCAAGAAACAAACATCCATTACAACATCTACTGCAGAAGCTGAGTATGTTGCAGTTGAAAGTTTTTGTGCACAAGTGCTTTGGATAAAACACCAGTTGATGGACTATGGGATTGAAGAGAAGGAAATTCCTATTTTGTGTGACAATACAAGTGCAATTGCAATCAGTCAGAATCCTGTGTTGCATTCAAGAACCAACCACATGGATGTGAGACATTATTTCATAAAAGATCATGTTAAGAAAGGGAATATCAAGGTGGAATATATTTTAACTGAAAAGCAGTTAGCTGATATTTTCACCAAAGTTTTGTGTGAGGGCAGATTTTCAGAGATCAGAAGTGAATTGGGTTTGATTGATTTGGTTTGACAAGGATTTGAATGGATTTGATTCAGCCAACACAGATTCAGTCGACACTGATTGAGTCTACACCAGATTCAGTCGACACTGATTGAGTCGACCCCAGATTCACTGGACACCCTAATTCAATCGAGTTGCATTCAGTCGAGTTGGATTTTTAGTTGATGACATGGATGATGAAAGTCAATAATGAAGGAATTTCTGATGTAACATTTCTTCATTATTAATATCCAGCCAAGGATATTAAGACAACACGTGAAGGAGAAATTCAAATTTAATCTATTTTTTTTTTAGCCAGACAATCATTATGGGATCTCTCATAGTGCGCCGTATCTGACACATTTTAAAAAATTCTCAGATATTCGAAAAGATATTTGGCTGTCACAATCTTCGAAATCAATATACCGAAAAGTTTTCCCAAACACTCTCACTCTTTCCCTCCACATTCTGAAACTCGAAACCCCAGAGCTCTCCAGCAAAAGTTTTCCAAACCCTAACCCTGTTCGAAGACTTCTCAGAATCTCTGCAAAGGCACCCAAAGTTAGCATCAAGGACTACACTGACGAGATCATCACTAGCCTTACATTCAACGTGGAAGGCTATCTTCAAAGCTCAGAGTGTTCTGAAGCTGAAAAGCAAGTGATCGAAGCCCTAGAGCAGAGTGGGCTAACCCAGTTCATCTCCATCAACATCCCCACTTTCTCACCAATAGATGTCGTGGACTTCTACAGATTTGTTACAATCAAAGGTGATGCCTTGATTCTAGGGTTAATGGAACCGAGGTAGTTCTGAAACCCGAGGTCCTGAGTCAGCATCTAAGATTGTCACAGTCTGGGGAGGTGGACCCTAGCAAGGTAAAGTTCGAAGAAGAAGATTTCTGGAAAGTGATAACAAAGGATGAGGAAAGTTCATGCAATTTCTCATGCAAAATGGTGAAGCTGAAGGAGGAGTTCCACATGCTCTGTTCCATTTTGAGAAAAATCGTGAAAGGTAGAACATGGTCCCACGACTAGATGACACGAAGTCGAGCCCAGCTGATGACAGCAATTTGGACACATCAACAAGTCAACTGAGCATCTTTCATCTTTCAGAGAATTAAGGAGCAGGTGGTAAAGGAGAAGTCATACACAGGAGTACCAACCAAAGGTACATTTCATACCAAAAAATCCTTTGGTTTGGTAATCAATCATTTGCTAGCCGTGCTTGGAGTAGATCTAAGAGAAAGCATAGCTGTACATATCACAAAAAAGATTATTTGGGAAAGAAGTGAACCCAAAGAAGAGAAAGTCATCTGTCTCACCTAAGAAAGTGAAGAAGGTTAAGAAGATAAAAACATTGTTAAAAGATTCTGAAACCGTGGCATCCAGTACTTCCCCAACTCATGATGAATCTAAGGGGAAAGTTGAGCAAATTCACGAATCAGTGCCTAGGGAGCAGACACATGAACCTACGCAGGCTAACATAGCTCAGGACCAGGTTGACCAGGTTCATGATGCTCAGGACCAGGTTCATGATGCTCAGAACCCCACTTCTACAAGACCAGTTGAAGCTGATGTTGGGACTGCTGCTGCACCAGAAGCTACACCAATCATTATTGATGATGATATCAAAACTCTTGATTATCTTGGAAACTGAGCAGATCAAGAATTCAAGCTAAAACTATGAATCAGATGCATTTAGAAGATTGAGTAATGAAGATGCTTGGTGTGAATGAGATTTTTGAGATAGTGGATGCTGGCAAACTAATTGAATTTTTCAAAATTGGAGCATCAACCTACAAGAGGCATGCTGCCAAAGTTAAAGTTCTTGTGGAAGATCCCAGAGTTGATCATGATTGAAGATGATGATGATAATGATGATGTAGGACATGGTGGTGGTGGAACTTTCGCTCATGAGTCATTTCATGAATTCACACCCCATGTACTAGAAGAAGAAAAGAGGAAGAACAAAAGCTAGAAGATTCAAACCTGAGAAAGTGGATGAGATTGAGAAAATTGCTGATGATGTTGACATGGCTGAGAAACCTAAGAACGATGCACCTCAGGAGGCATCTAGGGGTGAAGGTTCAGATGATGTTGTTGAACCTCATGTTACTGGTAATGAAGACATGAAAAAGAATGATGTGGCTGAACCTCCTGCTGCTGCAGACAGTCATGGAAGAGGCAAACCCTAAGGATGATGCACATGAAGAGCCATCTAGGGGTGAGGATCTAAATAAAAATGAAGATGAGATTGCTGATGAAATTGAGACTGATGTTGCTGTTGAAGATGTTGACAAGGTTGATGCTGACCCAAAGAGCAGTTTTGTTGAAGATGTTCTGAAAGAAGTCAAGGCTAACATAGGGAAGGATGATAATTCTAAAGAAAGTCAAGAATTGCAAATGGTGGTTTATGAAGAACCAGTTGCTGCTGAAAGTTCATTCTCACCACCTCCAATTCATGATCATTTTCCACAAGCTGTGAGTATTTTGGATAGGATGAAACAACAAAATGAAGGCATCAAAGAGTCATTTGAACTTTTAGAGTCGAAGACATTCGCTGACAATCAAAAGGAGAAATTGACATGGAGAAAACTCGGTGAAGTAAAGTCCTATCTTGAAAGCATCGCCGAACAACTTAGACTCCTGTCTATTACTCTCAAGAAGACCATAATGGATGTTGCTGATCTGATTTTTGACAAGATCAAAGATCAATCTTCCCTCTTCAAGGACCACTTTGCACTCATGGAGCTCAGGGCTGAAAAGAGTAGCATGGACTTGCAGCACCTGATGGAGCAACGTTTCCTAGAGCAAGATAGCAGACTAAAAGGCATTGAAGCCACTGTCAATGAGGTCTCCAGCTCCCAAGCCCTTCTAACTGAAACTCTTTTAAAATTGATTGAAGATGCCAAAAAGAGGGGAAGTTCTAAAGGAGCTTCTGAAAGAGAGCAAAGAGGTCAAAAGGTCACAGGACAAGCAGCCAGTGGAAGCTCACACATGAAGATAGAGCCCGGAATCAAGAACTCTGAGATGCTTTCAGCACAAGAGATGAAAGAGTTCAGGAAGATGTTCGAAAAAGGACATTGGAAGAAGCATGTTACCAGAGCAGATGCTTTCTTCTATTTTTGTCAGGACAAGAAGAAGGGAGTCAAAGTCATGAATGCTGTAAAGAGAAAGAAGAATACAACAAGAATTTTGACCATGACTGAGAGTACATAAGAATTCGAGAAGCTTTGGAGAAATGAAGGCTTTGAAGGGATGACTTATGATGATGCTTGGGAGTGGTGGAAACAAATCAACATTGATATTTTCCCAGATGTAAGAAGGCGTGGATGAAGATTGTCTGTGGTTTGTACTTGTTTAAACCTTCTTTTGATGTTAAACATTTTCATTCGCATGAGTAAAGCTATTTTTACTCTTTGCTTTTTCTTATCTTTGTTTTGGCATCATCAAAAAAGAAAAAATTTGTTAGGATTTGATTATATGTATTTTAATGATGCTATGAATTGCCATATTAGATAATTGAATGATAGCTCAAAAGATTGCATATAGCAACTTGTACAGGATAAGCCTGGACCAGTTGACACAAAAGCAGCTGAGACTGGAGCAATTGACAAAGAAGCAGTTGAGAGTGAAGCAGTTGACACAAAAGCACTCTACACTGAAACAGTTGAGGTAGAAGCAGTCTACACCGAAGCAGTCGAGGTAGAAGCAGTCTACACCAAAGCAGTCGAGGTAAAAGCAGTCTACACCAAAGCAGTCGAGGTAAAAGCAGTCTACACTTGAGCAGTCGAGGTAGAAGCAGTCTACACTTGAACAGTCGAGATAGAGACAGTCAAGACTGAAACAGTCGAGACTTAAGTAGCCGAGGTAGCCTTGTTAGAAACAGTCTAATCAGAATCAGTCTACACTCAGACAACTTAGTGAGAAGAAGTCGAGACAGATTAGCTAACATTGTAGCAGCTTAGACAAAATCAGTCGAGGTAGTGCAACTTAGACAGACCAGTCTAGGATTTGCAGCTGAGACAGACAAGCCAAGTCAGATGCTGAGTCAACATATGTCAGACATCAGAACAACCATGCACTGGACGTACAATTCTCGATATTAAATTCAAATAATTTGAATTTATTTCAAATCATTGGAAGACGTTGGAGACAGTCAAAAGAAAGCAAGAATCACAAGATACTGCAACATGCAAAAAGGTAAGTCAACTTTTTGAAAAATGAGTGTCAGAAATAAGGAAACCCTACTTCAGTAAAGAAGCTTTAGGACAACATACACAAATAAAGAAAGAAGACAAGACCAAATCCACTACCTATGGGATTTCCAGACGATTCAAAGGAAAGAAGAAGATCATCTTTAACAACTCTTCAACGGGAAGATTTTTCCACGAAGAAATAAATACTTCAGTGATGGAATGAAGATTGGACATGACTGAACTTTGAGCATTCAGGAACGATCTAGCATTCTAACTCTGAGAACATTTTGAGAAAACCCTAAACTTGCAAGCTACATTCAAGTCAAGCTCAAAAATTACCATTGAGTGATTCAGATTTCAACAAACAAGAACCATTACTCTTGTTAAATCGGTGAAAGTAGTTAAGGTTGTGAATGACCGACATCAGTTGAAGTAGCGAAGCTACGAGAGAATTGAAAATCAGTGAAACAACTTATTGTGAAGGAGCTGCAGAATCGGTGAAGCAACAAGGTTGTGAATGATCGAAACAGCTGAAGCAATCGGGGGTGTAAAGGACTGAGGGTAGTTGAAGCAACGCAAGTTGTGAAGGAGCCGTATGTGTGATAGTAGTTGAAGATTACTTCGAAGGAGCTGTGGGTGTTGATAAACAGTGAAATAGTTGCAACTGCCAAGGACTATTACACTATTGTATTAGTGTCTAATCAATAGTGAATACCTCCTACATCACAAGGAGAAGAGAGAAGTAGCGGATTATACCACCGTGAACCTCTATAATATCTCGTGTCATTTACATTCTCAGCATTGCATAACACACACAACATTATTAACTAAAATAAGTAGAAATCAAATTTGAAAGTTAACTAAAAAGGGCTTTATAAATTGATATTCCGTTGCATATTCTTTTGAGTTGAAAAAGTTTTGAAAAACAAAACAAGTTCATTCATCCCTCCTCTAAACTTGTCAAGCCCTTCATTTCGAGACCAACATTATTGATAAAAAAGTATATAAAAACCTAAACAAAAGTAGTCTATATAGGCTAGAAAATCTAAAAAATTGTTCTCCTTAGAGAAGATAATCTAAGACAGATACGATAAACTCAATCATATCTATCTTAATCTAATCATATCAATTTTAACACTCCCTTTTAAACACACAGGATGCGGTGACTACAAGCATCGATAATTTGCTAACAAAAAAAAAAAAAAGGATGCGACTCTACTGTAAAACGATCTAAATGTTAATGTCAATGCCAATTCGAAACTGATATCCACAGCTGATCCTGTAGCCAATCTCGTAGTCAATCCCAATATCAATCTCATTACCAATGCCAATACCAACACCAATACAAACACAAATACCCATACTAACGATCACCATCATTGTCACATTAGGCCCCATCTAAGTTTAAAGGGGGGCTAAAGACACCAAGACTGACCATAGCAATAGCGTTACGAAAGGTAGAGAATCACCACTTAGTATTCATATTTGATATTATTAACAACCAATTGTTGAGGCTCTTTTCTCTCACTGACTTGATCTCTCCATACAACAAAACCACCTTTCTTCATTCGCTCCTCTTCTCACTCACTCGAAGTCCGACAACGTCCGACAAGGATTAGGCCCTCAGACGTCGGTGAAGAGGACAACCTAGCCGTGACGAAAGTCGTCGTTCTCTAGTGCCCGAGACGACAGTATCGAGAAGGGGTTTAGAGAATTCACACTGATACCATGTTAAAAAAAACAGCAAAAGGTTTTGTATATTCTCAGATTATTGGAAACTATACATGAAACGTCCTTTTATAGGGGAAAAAGAATATATTTTGAGTATATATAAAGAAATAAGAAAAATATCATATATTATACTTAAAATATATATGCTAAAGATATACTAACAAAATGCTAACAAAAGGAAGGGCCACTTAGCTAGAGAGATCAATAAGCAATTCAAGAGTTGTCATTCAGATCCACATCCAGGTGGCTTTTAAGTACAATAAATCAGAGAGTAACAAATAAACTAGCAACAATAAATCCATAATTTTAAGGAATGCAAGCGTGATATTGCAGGTGATAATATGAACCTAGCATTCCTGGTTGTCTCGGACGCTTTGCTCTGAAAAAGGGTGGGGGACAGATGAAAAATGGAGCTGTCACCGGTTCAATCTCCCAAATGGAGACGCGAGTACGCTTCTCTCCAGCTGTTGACTCATCCCAGCCAACCTGTCAGGAAGTGCAAATTACCAATCATAATCGAACTAGACAAATTCAGTCAAATTTGAGAATTTGGCCTAGGAATTCAACCTGCAAATTGCGCCATTGGGAGTTCTTCCACTGCACAGGATCCAAATCACTGATGCCTGTAATTGTACCCATGTACCTGCAATTGTTTTTCAGAATCACTCTAACATATCAGCCACACCAAGAAAAACAGTAGCACAGTAATAATGCATTCTATGAATTCAAAGAGACGCTCAAACTTACTAAACATTCATGCTATTTGAACCGAAATGTTCTATGGAACTGATTTACTCATTAGCTACCTTCTAGTTCCTGATTCTTCAGTTTCAAACTGCATCCTGAAGCGCATGCCAAGGGATATCTGTGGACCATAAGCTGCTTTGTAGAACTTTGCGAGGGGGATCACGAACTCGGAAGGACTTGCTCTGCATGGTAATGCAAGAATGAGCACCAACCTTCAGAAAAATGGCTACCTTACACGTCAATAACTCACTACTGGCATTACACTGCTTCTTGCAGAGCTAGCTCAAACATCAGCTACACATTTCATCTCTTTTGGCAAGTTGAAGTACTAATATTGATGGGAAAAATATGAGAAAGATTTCCACCAACCTTGGATTGAAGAATACTGTAAATGGACTATTGTTCGCAGCTGCATGCGCTGCTGCTGCTAAGATCCCGATATGCATGCTGTCACTAGAGAGCACTGATGATGAAAAATTGGTCGGTTGTCTATTAGCTCGTCTAATACCCAAAAGTAGCTGCTGTGTTTCATCTCTGTGCAAAGACATTAAAATTTGAAATTTTTATGTGCCACAACCTCTCGTAAAGTACTTACTCAAAAGCATTTCAACATCACAAAGCACTTATTCTTGTAGCTCCTTATGTCCAGAATAAGTAGACCTTTGAACTTCAAGACAATAAGATAACAGCTCACTGTCACTACCTTATAAACAAAACCGAGTCACCAGCAAAAAGCCGCTTCCCGCTAATAAAAAGGCTCCATCCTGTTGTAAGCAAGTGCCTTTTCGGTTGTCCTAGGAAGGAATCAGATCCACGTATGAAGAAAGATCAAATTATCTGCCTGCTTGCTTTGTTGTCTAATTTGGATAAACTGAACATACCACGATATATGTGCCGAAAAGTCCATACATTCTCATGCAAGTCCCTTGCTACCAGTTCTTGTGCTGGTGGTTGCATCGAGTAGTCCTATAACCCCAAGGAATCAACATATAAACTAGAACAGAAACAAACAGCAGTGACAACAAACTAGGCCTTTTCCAGTCAAGTGGCTTCCGCTTTATATGATCAAACATGTAATGAAAAAAAAAAACATAAGAGAAGATCTGCTTACGAGAGGAGGGAAAATCTTCTCTGCTGCACGGCGTGGAACTGAGAAGCCTCCATGGGTGCTTGTATCACTTGCAGTTAAAGTTTTACAGAAAAATTCTGTTTGTGGTCTGTGTGTCTTCAGTGATAGATCAGACCTTATTAATGCCTCCTTGTCAAACTGCAAGGAAAGAACAAACTCATAATGCAAGTACAGGTAGTTTTCCCTGTTTTCATTTACCACATATGCACGTGCATATAAAGAGACTGCAACTGAGTAAAAAGTAATATAATAATCATCAAAATGCTTACAGAAGGAACTGGTTGCAATGTCATCTGAGCATATACTTCATCTGTTTCTGGATCTGCCTAAAAGAGCAAACAAAAGTTAATAGACGTGTGGAATCGGAACAAATTCAATTCTTCGCCCCCACAATGGTATCTGTCAAAATCCTTACATGCAAGGTCACATTGTGCAGAAGACATAACAGCTTTGAGTGTAAATTGGGATAATTTGGTATCTGAGCATCCATATCCTTCTTCATAGATGCTGCTACCTGAATATTGGCATTCAGTTACTACAGCAAGTAATTACATAATATCAACCGTTAGGATTTCATAAAGTGAGCCTACATATATCTAAGGTTAATGTCACATAGGTCGGGTGCTCAAATAAGTATCTCGTATAAAGTGATCTAACTGTACGATATTTATGAGCATCAGAAATAATATAACATATAATATAATATATGTTTATATGCATATGTGCATATAATGAGAAAATATGAACATCATGTGTAGAAACCTAAAATTATTATTCTTATTATTATCGATAGGCTGATATAAGAATGATAATATAAAATATATAGTATGATCTCAGGAACATAACATAAAGTTGGTTTCTCATATAAATATATTTGATTCTATTCATTCCATCATTCCAGTTTTCAGAGAAACCAAAAGGACGTTATAGTTCTTGAAGCACCAACTAGGACATTCCGTTAAGATCACGAGAGCCAAGGATCCGAAGGCATCTTCCGTTTGCTATGGATTCAGGTTTAGTCAATTTAGTATTCCTAATTGTTTCATGTGGATCCTAAATGAAGAATTGTAGAATCCTTTCAATTGGTTTCAAAGCGATCCATGAATACGATTAGGTTTGCTTCGAATTCGGGCTTTATTATGCATGACGGATGTTTTAGGATGCTTGATAACCTTTAACGCATAATATGAGGCATGTGGACTTGATGATTTTGCGATCCTGGGTGTTTTTGTGAGAATTGTGAAAGGCTTGAGTTTCCTCATTGAATTAATGATATTTATAAAGTGATATAGGATATGATAAGAACTGGTTGATTACGAAGATTTGCAGTTATGGGAAATATTCAAATCCTTGCTACGATTGTGCCATGATTCTAGGAATATATTGATCTTGATTCTCAACTGACAGTTGGCTCGCTGGATGGGAGTTTGCTTCACACATCTCTCCACTCACATCCCCCCTCAAGCTCATGGGGCGATGGCGTTGGATCATGAGCTTGTTGCGTAATTGAAGAAACCGCGAAATGGGCAGACCTTTTGTGAAGGCATCGATTAGTTGGTTGTGCCTAGAAATCACTGCCACTCGGAGACTGCCATTGTGGACCTTTTCACGGATAAAATGCACATCAATATCAATGTGTTTGGTCCGGCTGTGAAAGATGGAGTGTTTGGAAAGATGGACTGCACTCAGCGTAGGAGGAGATGGGAGGTGAACCCCAAGCATACGAAGGAGATGAACAAACCAGATAACCTCAGAGACAGTGGTAGCAAGCGCTCGGTACTCAACCTCGGAGCTGGATCGAGAGACCGTCAGCTGCTTCTTGGAGCCCAAGGAAATAAGATTTGGACCAAGAAAGAGAGCATATCCAGTGATAGACCGACGAGGATCCGAACCACCAGCCCAATCCGCGTGAGAGAAGGCCTAAAGGGTGAGAGGCGAACCAGCAGTGAAGCAGAGGCCTAAGTCAACCGTCCCTTTGACATAGCGAAAAATGTGCTTGACAGCTTCTAAGTGATGAACAGTAGGTTGGTGCATAAATTGATAGACATGATTAACGACATGAGATAAGTCAGGGCGACTAAGGGTAAGATACTGCAAGGAGCACACCATTTGCCGAAATAGAGTAGGGTCGACGAGAAGAGGGGAATCCTTCTTAGCTAGTTGGAGTCCAGCTGCAAGTGGACTGCGGCATGGTTTGCTTTGGTGAAGACCAAAGCACTGAAGAAGCTGAAGAGCATATTGAGGTTGAGAAAGGACAAGAGCACCATTTTGCCGATGTACTTGCATACCAAGAAACAAGTGGACAGAACCAAGATCCTTCATGGCAAAAGCCACAGATAGCCTGCGGATGAGAGCGGCAACCAAGGTAGATGAGCTGTTGGTGAGAACCAGATCATCAACATACAAGAGAAGTAAGATTGTATGTTGGCGGTGACGCCATATAAAAAAAAGACGAGTCATGTGGGCAACCCACAAAACCAAGCTGCAGTAGATAACAAACTTTTGAAACCAAGCCCGGGGGCCTGCTTTAGACCATACAAGGCGGGCTTTAATTTTACGAAGACGGCAAACATGCGTGGGCCGAGCCGAGTCAATGAAGCCAACGAGCTATTGGATATAGACAGTTTTCTGTAGATCACCATGCAAAAAAGCATTCGTGACATCCAATTGATGGAGAGGCCATCCAAGACATACAACTAGAGAAAGAACTATACGGATAGTGCCATGCTTTACAACGGGGCTAAATGTCTCATCAAAGTCATAACCGAGGCGTTGATTGTACCCCTTGGCTACTAGCCGAGCTTTATAATGTTCAATGGCCCTGGAAGCAGTGAGCTTTAGGCGATACACCCACTTGGTCCTAATGATATTCATGGATGGATTGTATGGAACCAATGTCCCGGTATTGTTGCGGAGGAGCGCATGATATTCAACCTCCATAGCTTTGACCCAATGTGGATTCTTGGCAGCAACAGTGTAATTGGAAGGTTCAAAAGGTAGCAGTGTGGTTGTAGAAAGAGGGTGACGAACAACAGTGAATGTTTTGAGTTTTCTTGTTCCGTCACGGGTACGAATGACCATGGGGTGAAGGGAAATGTTTGTGGGTTGTTCGATAGTTGGAGGAACAGTGGAGGTGGGGACAAGAACGTCACTAGTTGGGACTGGGGCAGCGGCATCATCTGGGACTAGGTCAATGGCAGCGGTACTAGCTGGGACAGGTCAGCGGCTTGGGCTGTGTGTGTGGTTGAGGAGCAATGGGTAGCCGACGTCATTGATAGGTAATGAGTGTAGAAGAATCATGAAATGGTGGGTCGGGGGTGTTGAAAGGAGGCCGGGAGATGAATTCGGCGGAGGAGGGTGTCGAGGAGGTGACTGGAATGTAGGATTGGGTGTTAATTGCTAATGAAGTGATGTGGGGAATTTCTGTAGTTTAAACAATGAGGATTTTTATGTTTGAGAGATAGGGGTAGCGGTGAAGTCAGTTTCATCAAAGGAGACGCGACGAGAGATATACATACTACCAGTTTGGGGGTCAAGGCACTGATAGCCCTTATGATGCCCAGAGTATCCCAGGAAAATGCAGGCTGTACTTTCAAAGTCTAATTTGCCTATGCCAAAGGGTTGTAAGTAGGGATAGCATCTGCAGCCAAAAGTGCCTAACAATGTATAGTCATGAGGTTTGTGGTAGAGAGCACCATAGCCATAAGGACTTGTTCTGGAAAGAGATTTGGATGGCAATCGATTTATAAGAAAAACAGCGGTGGAGAAGGCATATTGCCAGTAATCTTTGGGGAGATTGGAGTGGGCCAATAAAGTAAGGCTTGTCTCAACGACATGCCGATGCTTACGTTCGGCTAGACCATTCTGTTCCGGGGTACCTGGACAGGACATAAGATGAGAGATGCCTGGTAAAGAAGGCTACAGTGTGCCACTTATAAATTCCCCTCCACCATCTGTTTGAACAAAACGAACTAGAGCATTGTGTTGACGTTTAATCAAATTTATGAAAGCAATGAATATACTAGAAACTTCACTCTTTTTACGAAGAGGAAATAGCCAGATGAAACGAGAGCACTCGTCCACAATAATCAAGTAATAACGAAAATTATCAATAGAAATAGTGGGGGCAGGGCTCTAGACATCATTGTGCAAAGTATGAAACAACTGAGTTGAATAAAAGTGCGATAACTAAAGGGTAATTTGGAACTCTTCCCAAGTTTGCAACTGCTGCAAAAATGCTTATTTAATATAGTTGGAAGTCGTAGACATAATGCCAAGAGCTGTAGAGTATGTGAAGAAGAGTGGCCTAATCGGGCATGCCAAAGATCTGCATCAGTTTTCTGTCCCTGAAAGCAAACTAGTGATGGATGAAAATGTTGGGAAGTGGAAACCCGATATAAGCCTCCATCTCTAGGCCCCGAGAGTAGTAGTTTCCCGTTCTTGAGATCCTTGATAACAAAACCCCACGGATAAAAGATAAAGCAGCAATGATTAGCCTCGGTAAATTGAGAAACACATAACAGATTCTTTTAAAGCTTGGGAACAATAAGCACTTTTTCCAAATAAAGCGAAGGAGTAATCGAAATAGTAGCAGTTGAAGTGATTGGAAGAGCGGTGCCATTACCAACAATAATTTTGTCTCACCCCATATAAGGTTGCATACCTATAGCAGGAGAAGGGTCCGAAGTCATATGATTGGAAGCTCCGGTGTCTGGAAACCAATTTGCATCAGATTGATCGGCCAGACGAAGTGCGGTAAATGCATGGGTTGAATTAGACGCAGGAGATTGAGGTGCTTCACAGACATTAGCTTTGTGGTTTGGGTAGCCACATCAGTAACAATACACAGACGAGTCATCGCTTGTGATGGGAGCAGCGTGGGGCCGTCCGTGTCCGCGACTGGCTGAGTTAGAACCACGAGAGCCCCTGCCTCACCCGCGACTGGAGTAGGGCACAATTCGATCACCGCGACCGGAGGATGGGGTGCGCGAATCCGCAATAGCAGCAAGAGCAACCGAGGAAAGGGATGTTGCGTACTGTGATTGAAGTCGTGCTTCAAAGTCAGTTAAGGTGGCTGCCACGATATCAATAGAGGGTAAGGGAGAAGCAAGCTGAATGGCAACAGCAACGGAGTCAAAGTCCAATGGCACCCCTGCAAGAATAAGAAATACTAGATCGGAATCGGTCATCAGATCTCCTACAAGGGCAAGGGTATGAGATAGGGCACAGGCATGGTGAACAAAGGTCATGACGAAGAGTGTGCCTTCGGATAAAGAGTAAAGTTCTCTTTTAACACTCTTGATATAGGGGGAAATTCCCCTCGAGACCCGTGGCCAAATGGTCCGAAATTGGATTGTCCGACCTGAACCGGTCAAACCCGAACCCCGATCAAATCTGGTCAAACCTGGTCAAGCTTGGTCAAACCCGGTCAACCCTGGGAAAATCCGACCGAACCCGTCCTGAAAAATTCCCCACCTCGCCACGAGTGCGTGGGCACAAACCGTTCGTCAATCGGAGTTAAAACGAGCTCAAACGGGCCTCCCGAAGTTTTCCGTGCGGATCGGATTGCACGCTCGATAACGGGCTTGGTATGTCGCGCTCGGTATACTAGGCTCGGTATACAGTGCTCGGTATACTAGGCTCGGTTTTCTCTCTCGTCCTTGTTTTTCTCTCTCCTCTCGTGCCTATAAATAATGACTCACCCACACATTTCCCCACACTTTTTGGGAGCCCACTGTTCACCTTCTTCATCGTCACCCTCAGTCAACAACGCTCGGATCACCGAGCCTGCCACCGACCGTCGCCATTTGTGCTCCCTCGGTCAACAGCGCTCGATCAGCAGCGCCCGGTCTTTTTCCACTGGCGAGCACGCTCGGCTCCGACCACGGCGAGCACGCTCGGCTCCGACCACGGCGAGCACGCTCGGCTTCGACCACGGAGGCACGCTCGGCTCCGACCATAGAGGCACGCTCGACTCCGACTTCCCTCACTACCTGTCACGCTCGGTCTCCTTCGCCCGGCAACTGCCCACCATTGTCACGCTTGGTACACTACCGGCGGCGACACTGTCACACTTGGTACATTGCCGGCGGCAACCTTCTCACGCTCGGTAGCCCTCCCCCATTTTCACCATTGTTGTTGTGCATTCCATTTTCAAGCTTGAGGAAGACGTACGGCAGCCAGATCCAGTCAACCTAGGCTTGGCTCGGTCAACTCCACTCTTGGGCTCAGTGAATCACTTAAATCTTGGGCTAATTAAGCCCAACAGCAGGATTGTGCCCACTGGTCTACAAAGTAGACCTTTTCTTATCTTCAATTCCCTTGGCCCATTGAGATTAGGCCCATTAGCATTTGATTAAGCCCAACAACATTTTAAATAGGCCTATGTGGTCACATACTTTGGGCCAATTTAGCCCATTAACTACTTAGTTTAAATAACCCATCTCCACATGCTCTTCCTAAAATTAGGGTTTAGGCCCTTTTATCCCATTTTCTCCACTTAATCCCCCAATTTTCATCCGGTGACCATAAAAATCCTGCACGCGCCCTGTTTGACTCGGTTTGATCCGACTTCACCAACCGTGCCTAACCAGCTCACTTTCTCTCTCTTTCTCTTTCTTCCGCATTTCCCAATTCTCCTCGCACACAGGAGTGACCGGTCATTTTAAACACTTGCTGACTTAAGCATCGGAGCGGTCTCTCCGGAGTCACCCTGGAGTACCCTCTGACGTATTTGCTCATCCATCTCAGGTCATCTTTGGAGCGGGTCGAGATCACCTCCGGATCACCTTTCACTCCTCCCCCGTGCCGACCGGGTCCACTCTGCCGGCCAGAGCCGCCTCATCCCGATCGGACCGGGACTTTGATGATTGCCTCTGGAGGGTCCTAGGCGCTGACCGTCCCCGTGATTTTTTCAGGAGTATCATTTGGCGCCGTCCGTGGAAAACGATTGAACAAGTCACGCCATGGTGATCCCGATGCGCCCAAAGAAACTCTGCAACCCATTCCGCAATAGGTCTCCCTCTCCCGTCAACCAAACAGATGAGGCAAGAGACCTCCCTCGCTCACAAGCCCAAACACAAAATGATCCCATCACTCGAGAAATGTTCGTTCAGATGATGAACCAAATGACTGCGAGGATCATGGTAGAGATTGAGAAGAGATTTCCCCTTGCACCCCCTGAGACCGCTCCGGAATCCCCGATCCGCGCAACTCCACTCAGGACGCAGCCTCCACCTCCTGAGGATCAGCCGAGGTCGGCTCGATGGTACAGCTACCACAGGAACTCTCTCCATAGCCTTGAGGAATGCCGAGTGTTGCGAAGCCGACGCAGAGCCCAGCAGTCTGCTCATTCTTCCTCAGGATCCCAACCGAATCACCACAGGAAAGAGTGGTGCATGCTTCACAAAGAGTGTGGCCATAACACTGGTGAATGTCGGGTGCTGCAAAATCGACACCGGGCTCAGCAACCTGCTCCTCCTCCCCCGGAGGCCCGTCAGACCACTCCCGCAACTCTAACAAGAATGCAACCCCCCTCAGAACCTCAGCCAGGAGCAACTAAGTGGTGTAACTACCACGAAGTGTCTGACCACAACACTGATGAATGCCGAGTGCTTCAAAAACAGCATGTAACCAAACGGCATCCTCCTCCCGCTGCTCGTTGCAGGTCTTTCTCCCCGACTCGTAAAAGACGTGACAGAGACCCAAGCCCTGAGCTCAAGGAGCAAGAAGCTCCAGCAGCCAGAAGATGAGCAGCGTCACCAGTCCTGGTAGCACATGAACTCCCCAGGAAAAGAACAGAGCTGCTACCCACTGCAGATGTCTCGTCATCCAGCCAGAGTGACAAAGGCACCACCTTATGCAAGAAGTCATCTAAAACCCAGAGAGTAGTCAATCAAAGGACAATCGCTAAAGGCGCTCACTGCCTCTAGGTTTTTGTCATACAGGACTCAATAACGAGTCCCTATTTTTGTATTTGCTTCCCTCCTCTTTTTTTTGCTATTCATATGTACTCGCTTACATTTTTAATAAAATCTGGGATTGACTTAAGCGTCGGAAGGGCCTCCCAAGGCTAAAAACCTTAGGTCCCTGCTGACGAGTTTGTTGCATAACACAGATCCCGAAACATACAGGATCACTCAAGTCCCAAGCTCCACAAGTCCATTCCTCTTTGGAGCGGGTCGAGATCGCCTCCGGATCACCTTTCACTCCTCCCCCGGACCGACCGGGTCCACTCCGCCGGCCGGAGCCGCCTCACCCCGATCTGACAGGGACTTTGATGATCACCTCTGAAGGGTCCTAGGTGCCGACCGCCCTCGAGATTTTTTCAGAAGTATCAACTCTGTATACGGGCACACGAGATCGTGCCATAAAGAGTCTCGAGCGTTTGCCAGATTTCTCGAGCGGAGGAACAATGGATAACTTGAGGGAGAACAGTTTCAAATAAAGAAGACGCAACCCATGCGAGCACCATCTGATCGAGGTGAGACCAAGCAACGACAGAGGGGTCGGCGTCTTCACCACGAGGGCAGGTGAGAGTGCCATCAACTAACCAAAGAGGCCATGGCAGCGAAGAACATGTTGAACTTTAATTTTCCAAACGAGGAAATTAGTAGCAATAAGCTTGGAATTGATGTCTTGGGTGATTGCTTTGACGGTGGGAAGTGTGGAAGAGGAAGACGGTGTGGCTGGGGGTGTAGACATTGGGAAGGAGGGGAATAGACCCAAGAAAAAAAAACACGATAGAAGATAGAGGACTATTGTTGCTCTGATACCATATGATTGTGAAAGGCTTGAGTTTCCTCATTGTATTAATGATATTTATAAAGTGATACAGGATATGATAAGAACTCAATAAAGGGCGGATGGAATTGTTCTCCCGCTCCATAAATCCTTTAGAAATCCCGAGGGTAAAATGTAAAACACTGGTGATTGTCTTCAGTGAACTGGGAGACGATTAATAAATTCTTTCGGGGTTAGGGCACAATAAAAACTCTTTCCAAATGAGCATAAAGGGAAATCGAAATGGTGGCAGCGGAAGTGATAGGGAGACCAGTGTCATTCCCGACCATGATAATATCCGAACTAGAATAAGAGCGCATACCTGTAGCAAGAGAGATGTTAAGATTCATGTGATTGGAGGCTCTCATATCCAGATACCATGTAGCATCATTGTGATCACCCAAATGAAGAGCTACAGGGGCTTGGGCAGAGAAGGCGGGTGAGGCAAGTACCTCACAAGCATTTACTTTGTGGTTGGAGTAGCCACAACGATAACAACACACGAAGGAGGCATCACCAACGATGGGTGTATTTGCTTTGTGATTGGGGACGTCACAAGCATTTGCTTTTATATAGGATTTTTGATTGACAAATCTATAATATCCATTACTATATATATGTAAATTAATTATGATTAATATACACGAGTGGTTCTGACCAGTTTTGAAGCCTTCCAATTCTTCTCTGGACCAGGCGCCTGACACGAGTCGAAGAATGCACCTGTCAGCCTCAGGCCGATGAGTGTGGGTTTTGTGATCTTGATATTCTATATTTTATTTTTAGTATATATATAACTCACATGTTTAGGGTTTGGTAAGAGAGAAGTTAAGAGGTCGAAATATCTCTCTAAGCATCCATTGTACTCATTGATTTGATAATGGATTGCTCTCCTCCTCCAATGATTTTCTCCCATTCTGGATTTCTACGGAAATCTTATGTGTCAATCTCTTCCTTATTCTCTCTTTTCATTACCATTGTGATTGCCCTAGTTGGTTATCGACCGATTCGATTTTTAAAATTTTTTATTAGGGTTTTCATTTGCCCTAATTCCTAACAATGGTATTATACAAGTAATGGAGAGCCTCCTTTGTGAGGCAAACTTTTCCCTCAATTTCATTTTACGACATGGTATCAAAACTCTAGGTTAAACCCTAGAACTTTATACCATCATTTTCATTTACCCTTAATTTTTGTGATGGATACCTCATAAGTGTGGTTTATGTAAGGTTCTCTGTTTAATGTGTTGCTTAGATCGTCAACTGTCGATGTTGTCGTTGGGGCTTGATGCTGCGATTTTGATTGGTTAATGAATGTCTATATTGGTGATTAGTGGTGATCTTGTCTCATGTTGGTGGTAGTGTATTCTCTCCTATTTGAGTTATGGATAATGAATCCAATTCCGTAGCATTGGAAGTTGTACCGACGACAAATAAGCTTACTGATATACAATTAGATTGTATTAATTACTTCTAGTGGCAGAAATTACTATGCTACCTTGCAAGCTTTCATCTCTAGGTTGGTAATATTTGTCTCTCGAACCTTATTTGAGGCTATATCGTCTTCCCAGTGGTGACAATCTATGGTCGAATAGATGCAAGCTCTCTATTGACAAAAGGACACCACAGGAATTGGGGATGAAATTTTCCCCTAAATTCTTGTGATGTTGACAAATGGACACCAAAGGAATTAGGGACGAAAGTTCTCCACAAATTCTTGTTTTAATTTTTGTTTTGTTTGTAGAAATTGGGAACCCTCCTCTATAATACAAAAAGAGGGGTTCTGCTTTCATTGCAAATCATCCTAATATAAAATCCCAAATAATCTTAGGGAGCTTATGTCTATTTATGAGAATATTATAATATTTTCTTATGTTCAAGTGAAAGAATGCTTTTCCTTATTATAGATAGATAGGTTGTAACTCAAATTTCCTAGTCAAATTTCTTATTATAGCCAATATACACAACGTATGAGTATATAAAGCACTTTCATTTTTTAATCATTTTATTTTCATTTTTAAATAAAAAAGGTCATAGTTAAGTTACTCCTAAACCGTTTTTTTAGTCTTCTAAGTAATTTTAATTTATTTTTTGTTATTTTCATATTTACATCCGGTAACCTATCATATTATGGTACAAGTACATAAAAAAAATAAAAAAAAAAAAAACAAACAAACACAACAAAGAGTCGCTGAAGGCAGTGCAAAAAAACAAGTAGACAGGCACACCTGCTCGCTGTGACCTTGCGGGAAGTAAACTACATGGGTCCCAGCGGCCGGTAAATTCACTAGCGGCCCAGCACACGCCTGCCATAATTCCAGGTTAATGCTCTTCTTCACGCCTGCACTCACCAAGCAACCCATACGTGTCATTCTTTCATTTGTCCGTTTATCCGACCCATCCTTTTTTGCTTTTCTCTATTTTCCCCAAAAATAAAACAAAATACCCTATCACACTTTTCTGCGAAAAAAAAAAAAACTAGAAGGACCACAACAAAGAAGTAGAAGAAATGAAGAAACAAAATCAAACGACGAAAGATACAGATCTCTTCTGGTTTCCACTTTTCTGCTGCAACTGCACAAAATCTCCGCCACTTTTTTCACCAGATCATAAAGAGAGAGAGAGAAAAATTTACAAAATAAAAAAAATTAGGTATCAATGGAAAAAAAAATTGTTGGAGGAACACCGCTACATAAAAGATCTAGAAGATAAAAAGATATCGACATGGATTCTGACCTTCAGATGGAGCTGGAGCTGCCACCACCGGTGCCGTTGCCGTTGCCGATGCCGGAGGGACCACGTTGGAGCTGCCTTTCGCTGTCTTCATTGGCTGAATCCGACAATATTACTACTAAAAAATAAAGCCGATTCAAACAAATCAGACCTCAGCAGGGAGCAGAAAAACCAGCTAGCAGGCGCCGAAGCAGCTACAAAGAGTAAAAGGAACCATCCAATGAATCGATTGATCAGCTCGCCCACTGTCGAAGATTAAACCTTTACACTCTAATCAAATCAAATATCGGAGAACAAACGAAGAGAAAGGTATAGCAGCAGCTGGAGCAAAATATCTCGGCGGAATCTGATGAGCTACCGGCCAGACAAGCCAGCGGCGGCGTATGAGCCGCCGCCGCCGCCGCCCCCGGAGAAGAGGAAGAGCAGAGTACTAGCTAGTGATGGTGAAAGAGGATGAAGCCAGAGGAGAAAAGAGGGAGCGTGGTGGGCAATCGGCGACAAGGAGACGACCGGAGAGGCTGCAAGAAAGTGAAAGTTGCTGAGTAACCGAGAGACCAAATGCTGTAAGCTTGCCCCCTATCATCCCCTACATCCTCCAGACAGTTTACCCTTTCCTTTCCTTTGCCCCTCGTTCCCTTCCCCTCTCTATCTTTCCCCCCCTCCCCCTTCCCTTCTCTGAAGCCTATAAAATTTTCGAGGCTTTGTTTTTTCTTATTTTCCTTTCCCACTCGCCGTCAAAGGTCTCTATTTTTCAACATGTCCTCGAATGATTAGCTAGGCCAGCTGTGTCATTTCATCATATGCGGAATGCATACGATAGCTTTCATTCTTTCTTTTTTTTTCTTTCAAAACTTTATGCAGTGTCCTATCGCGAGCTTCAGACACTATTAAATTAAATAAAAGTCGAGTCTTATAAAACTTAAACTCAAGACTTCGTTGTATTCGACGAAGGTAAGCAACCATTTGAATTAGTCAAAGATGATTACGATAGCTTTCTTTTTTTGTTACTTTGCGCACACCCCCGTTGGGGTGTGCACGCCTTCAACTTTTTTTTTATCATTTTTGCCCCTGACAGCAGTATATGGTCGTTTTTGAAAAACATAAACAACAGTATACTATCATTTTCTGTATCTGAGGCAAAAAAAATAAAAATAGCACGACAGTACACTGTCGTGACATTCATTTGGAGCAAAAAAAAAAAAAAAAAAAGAGCAATCGGCTCGATGACGAAGAAGCGAACGGCGAGGAGAAGACAAAACCGACGTGATATACGGGTATTCACCCCTACTTTCGTGAATAATGAGACCGGACGGATCGACCGGCCTAGGTTGTTTGGCCGGTCTGCCTGCTCGGGATGCTTGGTCGGAAAACCAGGCTTGCCTGCTTCCTAGCATCTCCTCCATCAAACAATCATGGGACCACTTTCTGCCTGCTCGGGACGCTTGCCCGGGGTCTCCCCTCGAGTCAATTCAGTAACTCACTTGTGACTCATGCCTCACTCCATTGCCTACTCAGGGTGCTTGCTCGGGTGCTTGCCCGGGTCAACCACGGAATGGTCTTCTCAGACCAAACCATTTCCCTCCCCGGTTGCTTGCCCGGGTGCTTGCTCGGGTAGGGTCAGTATGGTAATTTTACCACCCTCCAAACCTTTATAAATAGGGGTTCACCCCCCAAGGTTTAAGGTACGCATTTCTTCTCCCATATTTCTCACTTCGAGTTCTCTTCCTCCCCTAACTTACTCAGAGCCCTGCCCGGTGGACTTGCCCGGATCCTTGCCCGGAAGCCTGCCCGGGATTCCAGCTTGGCTGTCTTCTTGCCTGCTCAGGGTTGCTTGCCCGGTTGCATGCCCGGGATTTGCTTGCCCGGGTGCTTGCTCGGTAGCCTCTTGCTAAGGGCCCTTCACCTTCTTCCACACTTGCTGACTTAAGCATCGGTGCGGTTTTCCCGAACTAAAATCTCGGGATACCCTCTGACGAGTTTGTTCGTCTCTTTCAGGCCATCGAAGTCGCTCATCCTCAAGCACACTCCTCTCTCGAGCCGACCGGATCCTTTCTCAGTCGAACCTCTCTGACCCGGTTTCCCTCGAGACTTTGGTGATCACTCTTGGAGATATTTCCTGCAGTATCATTTGGTGTCGTCTGTGGGAAAAAGACTGAAAGTCACGACACCTTGGTGACTACGATGGCTTGTTCGAAGAATCTTCCTCCCACCATTCCTGTTTCAACAAATCCTGAGGACCTCAACCCCGAGGATCCTCCTGCTCCTGCTCCTACTGCCCTTGCAGCCCAGGTTCCCTTGACCGGTCTGCCTGTTGTGGTAGACCTGACGACTGCACTTCCTGCTAACGTTGAAGAGTCCTCTCGCCCTCCAGTCTAGACACAGGGTGTCCCCATCACGCGGGAGGAGGTGACTCAGATGATGAGCACTATGATGGACTGTTTCTAGAGAGAGGTCCAGACCAGGATGCCCAACAGACTCCTCCCTTTGCCACCGTCAAGGAACGGGCTCCAACTGTTCCTGAGCGCCGAGCCCCGGCAAGGGAGGAGAGAGGTAAATTTGTGCAGATTGGCTCTGCTGCCCAGCCATCTCCAACTGAGGTGTAGCACATCCTTCATAAGCCACGACAGACCATCTCTCAGCGCCGTCAGCTTGAGCACCACCTCGTCCCGGTGGAGGACGATGATGATGAAGTTGATGAGCCCTCCTACACTGCCATGGAGAACCAGGCCAGACGACAGGCCACCATTGCTGCCCGGTGTCCTATGTCAGGACCCTTCACTTTGGACGTGCATGACATTCTCTTCCCTCCGGGACTCAAACTGCCTCAGTTTGAACAGTATGATGGTTCCACTAACCCGGAGGACCCCGTTAACAGCTTTGAGATCAGGATGCAGCTATATAATGTGGATGATGCCATCATGTGGAGCGCATTCCCTTCCACCTTCAAAGGCGCTGCCAGGAAGAGATACGCCTCCCTTGCTCCGCGGTCCATCTCGCGGTTCTCCCAGTTGAGGGATGCCTTCATTGGCCAATTCGCCAGCTCTTGCGCCTTCAATCGGACCGCTCCCAGCTTATTCTCCATCAGACAGGGGTTCGATGAATCGCTAAGAGACTTCATGGCCCGTTTTAACAAGGCCTACATCTAGATCCCCGGACTCAGCAGGGAAGTTGCGTTGGTGGCTCTCCAGACCGGCCTGCTCCCAGGAGCTTTCACTGATGATTTGATCCTCCATCCACCCAGCTACTTTGGAGAGTTGCTGTAGAGGGCCCGCAGCTACATGATCCTTGAAGACCAGAATCGAGTTCGGGCCACTCTCGATACTGCATCCTCCCGCAATCCTAAGCGGAGGAGTGAGCCACGACATGACGGACCGGGAAGGCAAGGTCGTCAGGAGAAGAGATCTTCCGAGCGAGACTTCCGCCCGCAAAGGTTTGACGGTCCTAAGAGGGACATCCCGCCATGGGTAGGGAACGAGGTCTGAACCTCCGTCCCTCAGAACCCGCAACCTTCCAGACCTGTTGCCCCTATCCAGACACTACCACCATCCAGGATGCAGGTCAAGCCAGCTCAGTGGTGTGACTACCACAAGCAATTCGGTCATGGAACTGAAGAATGTCGAGTTATAAAGAGCCGCCGCGACGTCAAGAACAAGGAGGAAGGTCAACCAGCCCGACGACCTCCCGCTGACAATTGCAAGCCGCCCCCTCAGGGGAAGAGAGACAGAAGCAAAGCCCCGATCCGCCCAACAAGAGGTCTCGGATCGGCAACAAGGGCAGAGTTGTCATCAACGTCATTCATGATGGCAACTTCAGCGATGGAGACAGCAACCAGAGCAGGAAGAGGTACGCCCGCGGTGAGCATGTAGACTCCATCGCCAGCACCTCCCAAGAGATTCCTGACAATTGACGTACCCCTGGTTCTCACCAAGGAGGACGAGACCGAGGTGAAATACCCTCATCAGGACGCCATCTTGGTCACTGCATTGATCAAGCATGCCCAGCTTCGGAAGATCTTGGTAGACAGCGGTAGCTCCGCAGATATCCTCTACTATGATGCCTATAAGAGACTGATGAAGGCGCTTAGTATGAGGACAGATCAGCTCTCTCCCATCTTGACTCTCCTCTCCGGATTCACATATGATAACCCGCCCCGATTTTATCCCGGTTTACTTTTGGTTCGGTTTGATTCTGGTTTAAATTAAATTTAAGTTGATTGGGTTATTTTTAATAACTCAGTTAGCTTTTATTTAATGCGGGTTCATTTCCTTTCGAGAATTCTTCCTAGCCCAGCTGGTTAGGGGGAAGCGGAGAAAGGAGTTAATGGGATTTATGCGGAGGGGTCCCGGGTTCTAAACCCGGCGACTATATTTTTATTCCCCTTTCTTCTTTTAATTTTTGAGGCGTGAAATCCCTGTTTTGTCCCTCATTGATTAAGGGATGAATGGGAATTAATCACTTTGAAAACTCCCGTAATCTCCCAGACGCTTTTTCTTCTTCTCTTTCTCTTTCTCTTCTCACGTGAGTTCCTCTTTCTCTTCCTATTGGATTGGCGGCAGCTGGAGGAGGAGGGGAGGATCGTCGCCTTGGTTTGTCGCACGGAGGGGATTTCATCGCGCTATCGTCGCAAGGGCTTCGGTGAGTGATTTGATGATTTTTCTTATTCCTTTTTCTCTTATTTTTCAACCCTAGAGATTGATAGTGATGATTTTTGTTGCCTCCTTTGTTTTGTGATGTTCGTGGGATAGCATTGAAGGTGTAGGGAGTGACAGATTCGAGCCACTTCTTTGAATTGGGATTTTTCGATGATTTTAGGTATTTTTCGATCCTATTTCTCTCTCTTTCGCATTGTGGCTGTAGGTGGGGGATTAACCCCCATCGGTAGATGATTTTGTTGTTGTTGATTGCCTTTAGATTGATGGATTAGCTTTCGTTTAAGTGATTTGGTCGTTTTGGCTGTTTTTAGGGTTTTCGGGATTGGTCAGTTTTGCCGTTGGGCTAGATTTTGATGCGGTTGGTTCGGGGGTATGTTAGGGACGTGTTTAGGTCTCTTCTGATGCGTCTTTTCATGTCTTTTAGTGTTTTGGTCGATTGGTGCATCGTGATGCGTTTTGGGTTTTACACAAAACGACTTCCTGCAGAATTTTGTAGTATCTGCAGAATTTTCTGTGCAGGAGACGTCTCAAGAGACGTCTCTAGGGACGTCTCCTGAGACGTCTCCAGGGACATCTCTTGGAGGTTCTGCCGCGCCCTGTGTTTCTTCTGTTCGTTTCCCCAATGAAGGGGAGGACGTCTCCAGAGACGTCCCCTATGGACTTACAGGTTCCCTTTGGTTCCGGAGCTCATGTGTGGGCCTCGGTTTTGGTCTAGCATGTTGGTAGGCATCCTAGGTGGTGCGTTGGGATTTGTTTTTAACTTGTAAACATGTCTAGTTTACCTTGAGCATGTTAATGATTGTTTCCTTATGGTGATTTGTAGGCGACGATGTCATTGTTTATGGCTTTCACTAGTGGGGTGTTGCTTAGCTGTGGACTAGCTTTATCCAGGTGAGGGGTGTACACTTTCCCTCCATTCCTACTTCTCTTTTTTTGAGC
>JAOWBR010022218.1:0-19724 GCA_028571145.1 Dionaea muscipula
GTGTAACAATGTGGGAATTAATTTGTCCTTATTTCTCAAAATATCTTCTTAAGTGCTGCAAACTTGCATTTTTTTTTTAAAAAAATTCACTGTCATTGTTCAGCCTCTAGCATCCTGGAATTCTGACATTACGTCCCCTCCATCTTCTGTAGCACCACAACCCACTCAGATACCTGTGTAGCCTACAAAACCTGCTTCATTTGTTCCCGAAACAGCTTTGCCTCCTGTGGTACCAGTGCCAGTGGTTCTATCATCTGTCTTGATATGAAAAGGTGCCTTGCAGACTGCCGGAAACTTTTCCTTGAATATAAATCCTCAATTGTCACAGAAAGATCATTCTTCGATCCCAGTATGTGATTACATCGATTTTCTTTGAACTTGATTCAGCAAATTGATTTACCTCGTTAACTGTTCTCTCTGTGATTTTACTAGAAGTATGTGAATTTAGTTTATTAGGTAAGAGATTCCCATGGGACTAATGAAAAAAACTGCTGATAAAAGTTGCTGTTATAAAAAAATGGTTGTTCAGACAAGATTGCTTCTTGCTTTGTTCACCCAAGTTAAATAAATGAAATATCTGTCGTTGTGCATCAAGTTTCAGCATCTAATTACCATCATAAATAACTGTTTCAGAACATATCAGCTGGTCTCTTGCAGGAGCCTGGAGCTGTTTCATCTGCGATATCATCTGATCATACTGCTGCGAGTCCTGTGGGAACTGCTTCAGCATTTAATGTGGTTCAGACAGTGAGATTGACTCCAAGTGGTTCATCATTTTCTATCCCTGCTCCATCGTCTGATACTTCCAAAGCTCCAGCACCTCCTGGGATAGGTGTGGAATCCTTGCCATCATCCTCCGGTTCAGCAACTCCCTCCGAAGTAGTTGGTTCTTCGTCTACTAAGGTTGTGAGACCCATTGCACCTGCGAATCCTGCTCCATTTAATCCAGCTGTGCATCAGCCAGTATATCCATTATACTCGCCTCTACCTCCAATTGGAGTTTCACCTCAACCCATGTGGCTGCAGCCCCCACAAATGGGTGGGCTGGCGAGGCCATCGTATCTTCCATATCCTCCAATTTATCCTGGTCCACTTCCTTTGGGAGTTCGAGGTTTGACTCTTCCTTCTGTTCCATTGCCAGCTTCACAGCCCCCTGGTGTTACCCCCGTTGGTAATCTGCTCGGGACTCTTACATCTACGCATATTTCTAGTAAGCAGGTTGGCTCTGCAGTACAGAAGGATGTACTGGCTCCAGGAACTGGTTTGCTTCAATCTCCTTATCTATTGTTACATACATCCTGATGTGCTATTTATTTATCTTATAGAAGTTGTTTGGTTTTGTAGATGGAAATAATGATGTTAGTGAGATTGCAAGTGAAGTAACAACATCGACACCTAAGCAAATAGAGGCTTGGACTGCCCACCTTACTGAAGCAGGAGCTGTTTATTATTATAATGCTGTAACAGGGCAATCCACTTATGAGAAGCCTTTGGGTTTTAAGGGAGAGGTATTAGGCTGTTACTATTTTTTGTTGCTTTGTTAGGGGGTATTACTTTTCTGGTTTTCTGGTGCTGTTTTATTTGTCCAATTAGTTCCTACGTACTATTTTTCCTATCCATCTTAGAAAAATCAAAAAGGAAGTTTTGTAGGAAATACTGAATGCTTACACACAAATCCCTCTCCATTTTCTGATTAAATTGTCTCTTGTGTCACGTAGGTTTCCCCTCATGGGATACCTGAAAAGTTGCGAACTGTTTTTATGTGAACTTGTCCTGAATTTCATAGTCCTATAGTGATCTTGCTCTATGGAATATGCTTGGAACTATATGTGTCTTCTGCTCACGTATCTAAGGTCAGGTATTGGTGGAATTGATGTCAACTGTTTAGTGTGCTTGGATTACATAATCTTCCTAAGATTATCACTTCACGACACTAGAATCTTTGAACCACTTCTTATAGAGGGTTTAGTTCAAATTTGTCCGCACTCCTCTAATTGGGGAGCTTTAACGCCACCATCCACACAACTCACGCCTCCATTTTTTTGTGCAAAATGATGAAAATATCTCATTGGTTCGACAGTGCACCGTTGAACTTTTTGTAGATCTCATGAGTTCAAAAAATGAAGGAAAGTGGTTGCATGAGTTAAAAAAGTGGTGGCGCTAGTAGTTCTCCTCTAATTGATAACAACGTGAACTTTTTAAGGGGAAAATGCAAATTCTGTGAATATTCATGGGTTAATTGATCAATAGCTGTTATGAGTTCACTTATGTATTTGCCATAGTTTTGTCTGAACTTTGTTTTTTATAGTTATGTTCATTCCATTTTGTGTATGTACAGATTTTTTAGTGTCCTATTGGCTGTGGGCCTTAGTGTCTTTTTATGGTACTTTCTCGATGAAACATCTTATTTAGCTTGTTACCTGAATTTGTTTACGTCTTTTCATTTATCCTTTCTAGTGGTTGTGACTTTTTCTTAATACTGTCGCAGGCTGATAAAGTGACTGCAGAATCGACTCCACTTTCTTGGTAAGTCACCTTTTATATCCTTCAGTAGTATTTGGTCCATTATCTAATTTGGTGAATTTCTCATACTTCCTACATCTGTTAATTTTTAGAGCACTAGTGATCGTTTTTGTGTTTTTTAGTTGATAAAAGTTTTTAGCATCATATTTACGAGAAGGGATGTCTACTAGTAAGAGTTGAAGTAAATCAGGGTTTCTTCTCTGGCTTGAGTTTTTGTTTCCTGTTCCTATCATATTCAAGCAGTGTCATTCTTTCCCTTTTAATGTTGATGACAATGCTTTTATTCATAAAGAGCCATGCAGTGAGTAGAATTGGACATACCAAATATCAACAGATATCTAGGTTGTGTCATATTGATTTAAAAAACCTTACCAACTTGCTAAGAGGATGCAGTGTAACGGTTGTCTCTAATCTATAATCTCATGTTTGGGAAAACTCAAGTTTTCTTTTGATGTCTGGCACCTTCCTTCATGTGAATATACTTTTGTTCATCTACATATTTCTTGGCTATGCTTTGCGTTTTATGCCTGTACAGCCACAAAAGCGCCAAAAGTTGTTTGGCAACGAAAAAACACCCCCACTTTTTTTGTGCACATACGTGATGGGTCCTAAATTACATATCATAAAAAACACCCTTTTGTTTTAACTCATCTCCCCCTTCCAAATAAGGAAAGCATGAGTTATAGCAAAGTGTAAAGCAATAGTCAACAACCTAATTAGCAAATAGTTTTTTTTTTCAGAAAAAAGTATTTAATATCAGCAAACGGCAATAGCAACCAGCTAATAACCATCAGTGACCGGTTTAGTGCACCAATATTTCTCAATTCTGGCAGATGTGCTGTAGAATTTTGAACACTGGTTGAACTGTGTTTTGACATGGTTTCTATCGATTAACTGAACTAGTTCTCTTTGCTTCCATATTCTATTTCTTCTTTTGCTTGTGTTCTCGGCAGCTGTTAACCTTTTCTTTATATTCTACTTTTCTTCATGTGTCCTTCCTATTCTCTCTCTTAGTAAACGTGCAATTAACAAAAAAAAGATGTCTGTAGATGTTCTGTAACAACATTGAGACCCTAGTCTTCTCTTGGAACACCTTACTGGAAAGCCACATTCTTTATAAATACCAAAACCTGTATATGTGTAGTTGCTCATAGGTTGTTTGTCCTGTGCTATTGGTGACTTGTTAGATTGTGAAGGAATCTTTCGGTTTCACTAGTAGCAAAAATGTATTAAATAAAATGTTTTTACAGATAAGTACGTGAGATTTGTTTCTAAAAACCAATTGTTTATGGTAGGGATGGCGCTTCTCCTAATTTTTGTTGCGTCTGACCTACAACCTGGGTGGAGTAGTGTACCTTCATCCTATAAATTGTCTTTCTGAGTAAGATTCCCACTTTATAGTGGTGCTTGTTTCTTTATCTGATTCATTTATGATCAGCCTGTATAGGTTAAAGTTCCTTTTTCCTGATGGAAACTGAGTATTGAATCAACTGTCTCCTTAAGTTTTTTTTTTATCTCTATTGAGCATAGGGAGAAGTTGCTGGGCAGCGACTGGGGTTTGGTCACCACAAATGATGGAAAGAAATACTACTACAACACCACTACCAAGGTACTAGATTTGAATTTAGTTCTCTTTTTCTTAGATAACTGTTTCGATGATAAAAGTTGGTAGCTACTAGCTGCCGAGGACTAAGGAGGGAATGAAAGAATCAATAAGACCTCTTATAAAAGCACAAGGTGTTGAAGGAAATAAATTTTCTGTGAAATGGGTTAGCAAATTGGTCGCATCACGTAGAATTGAAATGAGCATCTGCAGGCTAGGGCTGCTACCTCACCACAGAAGGCATGTTACATTTCTCGCAATCTCTGACTGTTCCACTTGCATTTTTCTTGCTTCTGCACGACTTCTTCCTTCCATCATTGCATGACCATGATGGTGGACATTCTCTTTGTAAAGCTTGTCAACAGTAGTATGAGGAACCAGGACTTAGCTGCAAAATTGTTTGGCATCCTATTGCTGCCAATAATTTTTTTGATGTATTGTTGATTCACCTCGAGAAATATTAACATTTATTGATCTTGTTGTGTCCTTAAGTTTTGAAATTCCCCCTTAATAGTAATTCCTAACTGCATCTCCTTAGCTTTTCCTTTTCATATTGCAGTCTTATCTCTAGTATATGATTGCGTATTTCCCTTCCCCCATTGGAAACAGCTCTAAATTCTAAAGCTAAGTGGAAAATTTTGAACTCAACTTAGTAAGTAACCTGCTGTTATTGGTTCAGCAGTGGCAAACTTTTGCTTGCATTTCTTCTTCTTCTTCTTTTATTTTACATTTTGCTTTGGTACTGGAGTCTGTATTAGTATGCGTTGCATGCTAACAATATATGGAGAAATGTGCTCTCACACTTTAGTTGAATGATTACAATTTCTTACGTGTGCAAACCTCTTCTGAATCTCTATGGTTGTTTTGAAGCCAATACATTAATTAATTTCATCAGATCAGTAGCTGGCAAATCCCGGCGGAAGTCACAGAGTTGAGAAAAAAGCAGGAGGTGTACGATTTAAAAGAACATAAGACTTCAGTGACAAATGTTAGTGCATTATCTGAAAAAGTATCTGGTTGTTTAAGTGCTCCAGCTCTCAATGGTGGTGGTCGTGATTCTACAGCTCTGAGAACTGCAGCAGGATCATCTTCAGCACTAGATTTAATTAAAAAAAAGCTTCAGGATTCAGGAACTCCCATTGCTTCATCTGCTGTTCCAGCTGCAGTTGTTCCTGTTTCGTCAGAAACTAACGGACCTAGGGCAATTGAGGCCACAGTCAAAGGCATGCAGAGTGAGAACAGCAAGGATAAACCCAAAGAAACTAATGTAGATGGTAATATGTCTGACTCGTCATCAGATTCAGAGGATGTTGATAGTGGGCCAACTATTGAGGAGCGCATGATTCAATTCAAGGTGAGTTTTAGCTCTTTAATGCTGCATAAATTATATCTATTTGGGAAGGTACTTTTGTGACATGGGACTGTCAATGGATAATGGTTGTCAATTGCCATTTCTAGAGTTTGTGGTTTTTGTATTGTACTGCTTTCAGTGGCCTTGTAATTCATAAGATTGTTGTTGTGCATGTTATTCTATATAAATGATTAATTTCTTGGGTGCCAACTATCTTTTGTCGATTAGATGGATTTTTATGCAACTTGTTATTTTTATGTAAGTTTCACGTGCCACTCATTGCTGAAAGGACAGACCTCATTGGCTTGCCTCTGGTTCAAGCTCTTTTGGTGGTTCTAGATGCCAAATGGGTTTTCTCCACTGTGAGGGGGACGCAAGTGGGTTGTGCCGTGCCATGCCATTTTGTAGTCGGTTTTTACAAGATTGTCCACCTCAATGGAGGTCAGGCTTTTAAATTAGATGTATGCTGTAGGCGTAATCTTGAAAATTTACAAAGTCAAAAGGGTAAAAAATGAGTTGGCAGACATAGGATGGGGAAAGGCTGTGGTGATTAATTTTTGGGGGAGTATTCAAGCAATCACATGCATTTTTGATGGGACAATGAGGAGAATCCAACACAATAAACATGATATGCTGCATACCAATCTGGAAACTAAATGAAGAAAATGTTCTCCATAGAAAAAATACATGGGAAGACAACTTCTACAGAATGATCTGCATTCGGTAATGTGAATATTTTAATGATTATCAGAAGACAAAAAAGTCATTCAGATAAAAACTGGACGCTTGAAATGACATCACAAGGCACTGAAATGAAACAAAATGTATCATCTCCAGAAGATCATGCATCATCTCCAGAAGATCATGCGCCTGTTGTATAAATCAATAAGCCTGCTTGCCAGAAATTTATATCCAGCGTCTGTTGAAAAACTGTGGATCTTTGATCGTTCTCAAAACAAGAGACTCTCTCCTGAAAAGATTAAATATTTAATTTGTCCCATCAATCATGCATGCGATTGCTTGAATATTCCCTCTTTTTTCATTAAATTTTTGATCTTGCAAATTTCTAGGAATTTTTGTGGTTCTACCATGCTAGTTCAATTCCCTGTACGATGCTTCATGGCCTGTTATGTTCTGTTAATATAGAACTGTAGCTTTTAAGAGTAATTCAGGTTGAACAGACGTGCACCCCTATAAGTGGAGCTTTACGAACTCCTGCTTCATAGGAATTATAATAATTAGTGGATGCTTAGGAACACCTAGCTACACAAACTAATTGTCATAAGAACTGTGGAAGTTATCCGCAATCTCAGATTGCTACGTGCACCACTATAATAATTGGTGGTGAAAGTTGCTTTGTATTCCTTTGGTAGTGTAAATTGGGTTTCTGAGCTACTTTTTCTCAATGCTGTTTGTTGGTGATTGCATAGCTGTTATGTTGTTGCTTAGATTCAAGGGTTCTGCTACCATATCTATGACTACAATATAATTTGCTTTAAATACTTGGTAAAGACTGATATATTCTTCCCTTGATGTCGCATCAATTTCACATACTTACCAAAAAAAAAAAATTTGCATACTAGGTAGGTGAAGGCTGAAATATTTTTGGTGGATGACTAAGATAAAAAGTAGTGGTACTTGTTTATTTGCAGTAATTGTTTGTTTATTTGGTTTGGTAAAAAATGAAAATAATTAGGATGCTGTATGTGTGCTCATTCTGAATTTTATGTTTGGTGAATTCTTATTTGAAATGAACCACATTCTCTGTTCTTTGTTTTCATAGATGCTGGTGTAGTTGTATTATCTCTCTGCCAGTTCTAATTGTTCTTTATCCATGTGAATTGTAGGAAATGCTAAAGGAACGGGGGGTGGCACCATTTTCTAAATGGGAGAAGGAGCTTCCAAAAATAGTGTTTGATCCACGTTTCAAGGTTAGTTGTGAGGGCTCTTGGGAAGTACTCCGCAATATTTTTTGATTCTTGGTATTGCCATTTATCAAGAGTTGCCAAACTGTGTTTGTAGTTGCACATTTATCTGCTGAGTTGAATTGGATTATTTTCGAATTCCTTTTGGTTTTCGTCCAAATATGAAGTGTTTATTCTGGAAATAGCAGGAAGGTTTTCCCTTTTAAACATCAATTGCTGCTGTCAGAATGTAGGTGACCTTCGACATAAAAAATCCTAGCTGGCGGCAAAACTGGATTGCCAGTGACTGCACTATATTAACATAGCATGCTTCTATTGGTTATTCAATTGTCTCTCCTGCTTTTGTCAGTTCCTTTACTTATGTTGACCGCTGTTGATTTCTTCGTTGCCCCCCCCCCCCCCGTTTGGGTTGGAGGGTGATGATGATGCTATCCCACTCGTGTATGTGAAATTTCCTTGTTCATTATGGAAACTTATTTCCACTCTCGTGTATGAGCCACACTATAAAATTGTGGAAGAAGGGGTTGCGCGAGAAGGTGATTAGTGTAGCTGGGTATCAGTTTGGATTCATGACAGGAAGCTCTACTATGAAGGTCATTCATTTAATGCGTGGTATAGTGGCGAAGTTTAGGGAGAGGAGGACAAACATTCACTTGGTCTTCATTGACCTTGAGAAGACGTGCGATAAAGTATCGAAAGAAGTTGTTTAGTGGGCGTTACAGAAGAAAGGCATGAGTAAGAAATATATTGATGTCATTAACGATATGTATGCAGAGGCGACGATTTGTGTCTCAGAACGGTCGGAGGGCTCACTCGTGACTTCCCGTTCTCCGTCGGGGTGCACCAGGGGTTAGCGTTCAGCTTGTACTTATTTGTGTCAATCCTAGACGATCTCGTGAGGGATGTGTGTGAAGAAACACCTTGGTACATACTTTTTGTTGACGATATTGTTTTAATGGATAAGACTAAAGAGGGTATCAAATATATGCCGAGGAGATTGGCGGTAACTTTGGAGGCTGAGGGACTCCGGATTATGAGTAAGATGGAGTGTATGAAGTGTGCGTTTAGGGATAAAGAGCAGGATGTCCCCCAAGTGTTGGCGGATAGATGTGGTGTGTGTAGGTCAAACACGTTTAAATACCTAGAAGCTTTTATCCAGGAGGATGAGGAAATTGATGAGGATGTTACACATGATAAATACGAGTTGGCAAAAATGGTGAGTTGTCTCGGGTGTTTTGTATAACAAGAGAATACCTTTAAAATTGAAAGATAAATTGTACCGGATCGCGATTAGACCTGCTTTGTTATATGAGACAGAGTATTGGTCGATGAAGCAGATTCATGCACAGAGAATGAATGACAGTGGCAAAAATGTGTATGTTGAGATGGATGTGCGGTGTTACTTAAAGAGAAAATAAAAAATGAAGAGATTCGTAGGCAGATCGGGTAGTTCCGGTGATTGATAAGATGCGGGAGGAATGCTTGCATTGGGTGAATACATATGACAGAGACTGCCAAATGCGTCTGTTAGAAAGTAAAGCCCATTGTGTTAAAAGGTAGGTGAATTAGAGGGCATCCGAAGAAGACGTGAAATGAAGTAATTAGTACGAACCTTGTCATGTTACGTCTTAGACTCTTAGTGCAACAGATGCTTTACACCGAACGGATTGGAAAAGAAGAATACAGGTGGCCGACTACATGTAGTAGGAAACGGTCAGGTTTAATTAGGGTTCAATTAGTTAGTTAGGCAGTTAGGCAATTGGGCAGTTGGTTAGTTAACAATCAGTTAGTTAATGATTGAGTCATATATTACTTTACACTAATATATTTATTTAGTGCTACCTATTGTGGTATATTGTTGTGTATTGTAGTGATTGGGTCATACATCATTGTATATTGTTATATATTATTATTATCTAATTATATTATATATAGACCAAATCTAATCTTTTGATTAAGTTTTAGCAGTGTATGTTAGGTAGCCAAGCCAACAGACAACGCACTATATCTGCCAGATCTTCTATGCATGTGTCCTAATGAACTATGTGCGGTCAACACCACCTAGTAGGATTTGGTCCTAATGATGATGACGACGACGACTCTCTCTTGAGGAAGGATTTTTTTACTGTTATGAGATATATTGTGCTAACTATTTAAGGGTATTTTTGGGATTTTTGTAAGTAGTGGTATATATGGGTTTAACCCCTAATGAATGAATGACAAGCTTTCCCATTGTTTACATTTAGAAAGTTAAAACCTATAGACACATTCTTCTTTTGTTCCAAAAAATTTTGTCCTTTTGAATCACGGAATTCAATGGATGCTAGGTTACAACAACAAGAAGTCTTTTGCTAACTAAGAGCATCATTATGTGTCCCGTCAAAACCACTTGTTTAGCTACGCTGCTGTAATTTAGTTGGTATTGAAGACCTTAGAGCTACAGGATGCCACCACACATGGAGTAATAACCGGGGGGCTAGGTAATGGAAGAGGGTAAAACTTGACCGGATTATGGTGAACAGCCGTGGATATTTGGCAGGGCTGTTGGCCATTTCTTGGAACCTTCTGCGTCTGACCACTCGACTATGATTGCTTCTATTAATTGTGATGATTTTCTGATCCGACCCCCCTTCCGATTCCTGAACTGCTAGGTCCAGCACCCTGAGTTCAATGCTATTGTCAATGAGGCTTGGAACAAACTTGTTGCCGGATGTTTGATGTTCCAAGTTTTTCAAAAACTCAAGTTTGTGAAGGCTGCTCCTAAAGGGCTCCATGTGCGTTGGTTTTCTGACCTTGAGGGCAGGATTAATGCTATCAGAACTGGCCTTGAGGAAGCGCAGAGAGTGTTGCAGGATAATTTTTGATTTCAATAGAGATGTTGTGGCCGGGCTTACTTCACAGTTGAAAAATCTTCTGCGGGCAGAGGATTCTATGATTAAGCAACGTCTTAAGGGCGATTGGGTGAGGTTGGAAGACCGAAACACAAAGTACTTCTTCAGTGTTATGCGGACAGACAAAGGCTAATAGACGACATATTCCTAGATTAATCCGTGATGATGGGACTTGGGCTACCACGAAAACTGACTTGGTAGAAGAAATCTCTCAATTTTATACGTCCCTCCTTGGTACTAGACTGGATACTGATGAGAGTTTTGATATTGATTGCCTGGGTGAGGGAGCCTGTCTTTCGGAACCACAGAGATTTGCTCTTGTTGCTCCCTTCTCGGCTGAGGATGTTAAAGAGGCACTTTGGGATATTGGTGATGACAAACCACCTGAGATTGATGGATTTAATGCGTTCTTCAAGAAAACATAGGCGATCACGCAGCCTGCTACAACTAATGCTGTTCTGCGGTTCTTCCTAAATGGTTTGATGCTGCGTCAGGCAAACACTATGGTGGTTCATCTTATTCCTAAGGGCCCTAACTCGTCCAAGATCAGTGACTTCCAGTCCATTGCTTGTTGTACAACGATGTTTAAAATTATATCTAAAATGTTGTGCAAACTGCTTAAGGCAGTGTTACCCTCTATCATTGACTCCTCGCAAAGTGCCTTCGTTGCCGGGAGATCCATTGTGGATAACGTGTTTTTGAGCCAAGAGCTTCTCCATAGCTATGACCATAAACATATTTTCCCCCGATGCCTCGCGAAGATTGATTTGAGAAAAGCTTATGACTCTGTGAAATGGGATTTCATTGAGGATTTGATGGGAAAGCTGGGATTGCCTACTTGTTTCACGATTTGGACTATGGCATGCATTTCCTCTACATCCTTCACTTCCCTTCTTAATGGGGAGTTACAGGGATATTTGATGGGGCAAAGAGGCTTGAGATAAGGTGATCCTCTGTCCCCCTACATGTTCGTCTTGGTCATGGAATACCTCACCCGTGGTTTGAAAAAGATGAGCCAACTTAGAGAATTTCGGTTCCATCCGAAATGCAAGAGGCTTGGGATAGTGAGTCTCACCTTTGCTAACAACTTAATGGTGTTCTCTAAGGCTGATCCTACCTCCCTTTTCCTTGTGAACGATCAACTTCTTCACTTTGGCAGGATCACCGGGCTTGAAGCTAAACTGGGAAAGAGTGCTATGTTCTTCGGTGGGGTTAATGCTGATTCCCAGACTTCTTTGGTGGCTGCCTTGGGATTTGGGGTTGGACATGCACCCTTTCGATACTTGGGAGTGCCCCTCACGTCAAAGAAGCTTCAAGTTTGATACTATCGACCTCTTGTTGAGAAGATTACATCTAGAATTTCTTCTTGGGCTACCAACTTCCTCTCATTTGCTGGGAGGTTGCCACTCATTAGGAGTGTCCTTTTGAGCATTCATTTGTATTGGTCCAAAATCTTCCTTATTTCAAAGGCGGTTCTGAATGAAATAGAGGGATTATGCCGGTCTTTTTTTTGGTCTGGGGTAGCCTTGAACCGCCGGAAAGCCTTGGTGGCGTGGGACGATGTTTGCCAACCAAAGCTGCGCGGGGGGAGGGGGGGGGGGGTTGCTTGGGATTAAGCATCTTGGTGATTGGAATCATTCTACTTTTTGTAAGCTCCTATGAGACATTGTTAGTAAGAAGGATAGACTGTGGATTCGATGGGTGACGGAGTACTACTTGAAAGGCGAGTCTGTGTGGAAATCCCTCGAGGGGGTGTGCTCTTGGGCGTGGAGAGCATTGATGGCGGTTAAGGGTCGGTTGATCCGTTGCCTAAGCAGTATTGCTGCTTCTAGACCCGCTGGAGGCTTTTCCACTGCCAACACCTATATGATCTTGCGTGGAGGAGCTGTGGACAGTTGGTGGGGGTTGTTTGGGCTGCTGGAGTGCATCCGAGAATGAGCATTATTCTTTGGCTGGTGACCAGAGGGAGGCTATATACGCACAACCGGCTCAAAAGCAATGTTCTAAATGACGCTCGATGGTGGCATGGTGCCAAGCGACCGTCAAGCGCCAAGGCAGCCTAGGCGGCGCCAAGCTTCTCGGCGTTTTTAGGTTTTGTTTGATTTTTTATTTGGATAATTGAGTTTTGGATATGGTTGAGTTTTAAATTTTGGGTTGAGCTTTTAATTTTGGGTAATTGAGTTTTAAGGTTTTGTTTATTTTATTTAAGGTTGGACCGGATTTCTTGAAAAAAAAAAAAAAATCTTTATCACCTTAATCCGTCATTCTTTATCGCCAAGGACTGTCATAATCCGCCAAAACGTCAAGAAAAAACGACTAGGGGTTAGGCGTGGCTCCGAGACACCACCAAGCGCCTAGGCACCGCCAAGGAATGCCATTTAGAACAATGCTCAAAAGATTTGGAATGATTGATGATGACTCATGTGTGCTGTGTGATACTGAGGTTGAGAGTTGTGGGCATCTATTTTTCTATTGTTCATTCTCGCAGGCAGTGATCGAGGTCCTTAACCGTGAGCTTTAGCTGGGATGGAGGGCACGAGCTTGGGAAGAGTGTCGGGCTTGGATTTCCATGCGTGCAAAAGGGAAGAGTCGAAGTGTTAGAAGCCTGAGAAATGTACTTGGAGCCGCGATTATGGATCTATACAGATTCTGAATCCTATATAGTCGTGTCTCTCAAGCAAGAAAATCCTACTATTATGCTATACATTTCTTACTGAGAAATGTATAGCATTTAGGATTCTGAATGTGTATAGATCATTCTCTTGATGGCTTGCATAGCGGGGGCTTTGAACCCCATGAGTGTTTATGGATTTTTGTGAGTAATACAATTAAATTTCTTCAAAAAAAAAAAAAAAAGGTAAGATTTGACGAAAAACAAAAAAAAAGGTTGAAACCAGCCTCACCACTCGGCTCAGCAAATTGTCGAAAAAGAAATAAATGAACAGTGACTTGTCTAATTTAGCGAGTCACTGTTCATCAGTTTTTTTTTTTTTTTTATTTGTGTGCACGTGTATATGTGAGTTAATTTGGAAAGAAAAATAAAAGAATTTAATTTGGTTAGTTAAGATAGAGAGTGATTTTGTGAGATTTTAAAAAATTGATAGCTAAAGTAGAGAAAATGAATTTTGTGAGTTAATTTGGTGGAAAATTTGATGATGCTGATATTGGTATACTACATGGGTATCTCCTCTTTTATGTACCATGTCCTCCGTCAAGTCATAATACATCAAATCATGCCTTAAATTTTCTTTGAGCTCTTCTTCGGTTTTCCTCTTCTTCTCTTGACTTTCACCTCTCCATTTTTCACTACGCGATTGTCTCATCTTGATGTTATTCAAACTCTTATAACCTCATTTCATATCCTATTCTTTCTAGTATGCATACAAACCCACCTCAACATTTTCATTTCTGTCATCATCATCTTCTGTATATGTACATGTTGATACTTAAGTACCCAACACTCTCCTCCGTATAACACTACAGATGGAAATCATCGTCGTATAAAAATTTACTTTCAACTTGATAGGTACGTTTGAATCACATAAAACTTTTGAAGCTCTTCTTCCGTTTCATCTAACCAACTTTAATTATGTTTGTGGCATCTTCGTCAATCTCCTCATCAATCTGAATCATTGACTTAAAATATTTAAAAAGATTTTCTTTTAGGCAAGCTATCTATTCCTAAAAGCAAATTGTCATCATTCGATCCCCTGATAAAATTAAAACAACATTCCATATACTTAGTCTTTGTCTTACTTATTCTTAAATCCTTCCATCCCCAAGTGTCTCTTCTGATTTAATATTGACTCCTTCTCTTGTGTCATCCATTAAAACAATATCATCACCAAATAATATATACAAAAGTTCTCCATAGCACTTCTCGTGTTACCGAGTCATAAGTTCTCTAGTTCTATAACCACCATATCTTAATCCCCCTATTTTTAATGATCTTGTGTATCCTCTTTATTCTTATAGATTGGAAGCAGCACACTTCCTCCACTCATATGTCATCTTCCCCATACTTAGAATTTTATTAATATTCCCCCGTGCCCCAAGAACTTCCAAACTTCGATGGTCATTTCATTTGGTCCAACAACCTTCTTACCACTCATCATCTTAATAGCTTCATTAACGTCTTCTATTATAATATGCCTTAGGTAAGACCTACTTATAACCAAATCCTTATCTCCAATCTCCGTTGACATAGATGTTTTCCTTGTTTTATTGAAAAGTTTGTCAAAATATCCTCTCCACCTTCCCTTGATATTCTCATCTCTAGTTAGGATTTGGGCATCATCTTCTTTAATACACCTCATCTAGCCTAAATCCTTCGTTCTCGTAACTTTGTTCATTGCCAACTTGAAGATATTTTTTTGGCCTTCCCTTGTGTCAAGTCTTTTCATATAACCTTTCATTAGCTTTAGTTTTGCTCACTGCCTTTCTTGCCTCTTTCTTGATATGCTTATAGTGCTCCATATTCTCACTGTTTTGACATTTATAAATGGATTTCTAACATTCTTTAGATTTTATTTTCTCCGGAACGTCCTCACTCCACTACCATCCTTCTTCTTCACACGGGGCATTACTTTTTGATTACCTAAAACCTCTTTTGTCACTTTTTCAATACAATGAGCCATAGTATCCCACATCTCACAAGCGCTCCCTTGGAGCTCCCAAGTACCTTCTCTCAACATCCTCTTTGAAAATCATTTGTTGGATGCTCTTCAAGTTCTGCCACTTCATCGTTACTCAATAACATTTTTTACTTTTCTTTCTTCCTCTTCTTCCATTTCTTAATATGTATTTTCAATAATCAACAAGCGATTTTGGGTGGTTGAGTTTCTTCCAGGAATAACCGTACGATCCTTGCAATCCTTACGATCCCTTAGCCTCATTAAAAATAGTTGATCTGAGACCTTGATAGGTTATTACCCAAGAAAACATAAATTTTTTTTTTTTTTTTTTTTTAATTCTCTCAGATTTATCATGGCCTACATTTGTTTCAATTGTATTCCCACCTAAACTTTTCAGGTTAAAATGTTGTTATTATGTAATTGCAATATTGCATCAATGAATCAATCCTATTCTTCTTAATTAAAACATATTATTGTGGCTGCTTAATCATAAAAATAAGTAGCAACTGGAATACCCTAGTAAATGATTCATTCAGTAATCACAATCCGAAGTCTCCACATCTTGCCTACGCTGGAACCCACCACCAGCCCTACCTGCTTACCTCATTGACATGGCAATCCTCCACCTGGTATAACTGGCCCTGTTTCTTTGCTGAGAATAGAAGTGGCAGCCTGACTTCTTCGATTAATGGGAGCACAGATTTGGGATCAATTGTCAGATAAATATGAGAAGGTGAGCTCCATCTCAGATTATTCTTGCGAGTGCAGCTGGTTGTCGGGATGAAGGGATGAGAAAAGGTGTCGGTGGTAGTGGTTGGGGATGGGGATGGGGAAGGGGAAGTGCTCAGTTATGCTACACTGACATTATTCCAAACTCCATTCTAAACTCCTGGACCCCAATAGAGGAGGGAGGCAGAGAGGGGTGGGGTCTAAAAGTGGAGCCCAACTGAGGAGGGAGGCGGAGAGAATAACAGTGGAGGTATGGTCCAGGAGTACAGAATTCAGTTTGCAATTCTATCTGTGTAGCAATATCTGGGAAGTGCTGGGTCCTTTAGGAGATGAAGGGGTGGAGCAGTTTGGAAGATTGACGATTGAGAATTGAGAATTATGCAAACATTTTGTTTAGAATTTCAGTCACGATATAACTTATTTAATTGACTATAAATGATCGGCATAATCATATTCATTGTGGGAAGGTGGACCACCATTCTAGCAAATCCTATTCTTTTGGTAAGGTAATAATGCAGGCCAACCTTTAAAGTCAGGAGCAATATTTAAAGAAGTTCCCTAGACATTACTTTTTGCGAGGAGTAAGTCTAATGTTTAATACAACTAACAAGACATTAGTAGTGTGTGGTTTGCACACTATTTGGGCTGTGTTAGAAAACAATTTTGCTGTATGTCTGCCCATTTTACAATTGTTGTATATTTGTGCATGTGCGTATTTTTGCTGAGAAAGGTGAGAATATTTTGTCTGAAAATTTGTTGGAACATGATAATTTTTGCTCTAAACTAAAACCATTATGTGTTTTATCGTTAAGTTTCATTCATCATATTGCTCAGCTTCTAAATAAATCATTGCCAGGAAGACGAGCAGGTGAAAGACGGCTCCGAAGTGCATAGCTGAACAGGAACCTCCTGGAATTCAATGTTTAGTAGAAGTCTTTGCTCAGTGACTAGTTTCGAAGAAATACGATCTTCAAGCTATTGAAAGGGGAAGGATACTTGTCTCTTTGCATTCCATTTCTCACATTTTGTTGCTCCAACTAATTGAAAGCTCTTCCTATTTCCATTTCTTTTAATTTTTTTGGTTTCTGTATGGTCCTATTTCATGGCTTAGTGTATCAAGGTAGGATCTTGATGTATAGGATCTTCTTCTACTTAAGAAAATGCAATTATTTTGGCATCTACTTATCGATTTCTTATGCCCTCTCTCCCTCTCTCCCTCTCTCTATTTACTTTTCGCTGACATGTTTGATATGTGGTTTCAACTTCTACCCTATGTAAATAGATATTGGATGGAAAATTGAACTCTCTTTTACAGCCTTTGGCTTGTTCCTGAATAGCAACTGAGATAGATGTTGTCCATTGGCTTTGTGGTTTTGATATAGAATAGATGCAGTACTGTCGATTATCTTCTCCTTGTACTATCTCATTCTTATTCGTGCTGGGATGATAGTCCTTCCTCCCTAACCCAGATGCATTGAGTGCTAATTATGAGTGCTAACTTTGGTTCAACTTAGAACATTGAGTGCTAGCTTGTTGATCATTGGCCTTAGATTAAAAGTTCTTCTATACAAGAATGATGGATTATCATATACATATACATCCAATGTAGATAGAGAGAACTTGTTGACCAAAAAATATATATAAACTTTAAAGGCAAGGAATGACTCTAAAGTCCTCTTACTAGTTACTAATACGATAAGATAAGAGATGAGATTATAAATAATAAGATAGTAAACAAAATTTCATATTTTATATATTAATTTTATAAACTTGTTTATCTTATAAATAAAATTATAAAATAATTTTTTTTGACTAACGTTAATCGATAGTCGGTGACCAAAATTTAATCGGAATCCAACAACCTATCGGCAACCAATGGCCATTCAACACCAATCAACATTAGTCAATAGTTGGCCAACATCGTTGACCACCAATTGTCGTCCACCCACAACCATCCTTATCCCACCATCCATGGGATTACTAATTAACACCCCTCCTATGATACTTAATAATCCCATAAATTATGGAATAAGAAACCCCTCTTATGATACTTAATAATCTCATAAATTATGGGATAAGAAACCCCTCGAAATTAATTATCCAGATACAAATTTACTAAACAAACATAGGATAATAATCCCTCAAATTCCTTATCCTTAAAACAAGCAAGGCTGGAAGGTTAAGAAACTAGTTCCATATCAAAAATTACACTGTACACCACCAACTCAAAAATGGAAGATGACTGAAGAATGCTTTGTCCTTTGGTGGATTGTTTGTTCAAGCCTTCACCTTTTCACTGCAGCATCTGTCATCTTTTTTATGGAATCAAGCAGAGTCGGAGAGGATTTCTCCTGGTTGTTGCTTGCCGACTTAAATGGATTTCTGGGGCGAGAATCTTGGTTGTTAGATAGCTTCTCATTCTGGTTTGGCAAACCAAGAGAATGACCTTGTTTCAGCTCTGTAGTTCCTTTAAGCTTTCCCATGGTCATGGTGTCAACCAAGGGATCTTTTTCTCTATGATCTGTTATCTGCCTATTCGCCGCCTTTCCGACAAATCCCTCTTGCAATTTCGCTTTCTTTCTGAATAGAGGAGAAGTAAATTGTGGTTGTGGAGAGCTCAGGTCCGGCACTACTGTAGTTTCAGTCGAAGCTGAGGTTCCTCTACTCATCTCATTGTTAGCTGAAGTAGTGTCCTTATTTGTAGTAGCAGCAGATGAAGTTGATGTTTTGCTCAAAAGGTGGTCTGCTCGAAAGAGAGTTTCAGAATTCACAACACCAAGCGGAGCAGCGGGAGTCTGGTTGTTTCTTTCACCAAGCAATCGATCCTGAAATATGCATAAGAGAAGAAGCTACGTATAGACCGTGAATGTAAATCCTGCAATATTGCTCATCTCATAGCAACTCCTGAAACCATAAGCATACAATTTTTTCCATTACCATTGCAACAACTTTGTACTTTGTCCCCTACCCTTTCTGTTTCCACTGACATAAACTAAATCACTTGGGTTTCAGCCTCGTTCACAAGAATGGCAATGGGGCAAGAACGGAAATTTTTCCCAGAATGTGCCTCATACCCGATTGGGTACTAAATTTTCCACCCCGAATCCACCCCTAGTGAGTACGGGATGAGTTTAGAGAATCCCTGTACCCAATTATTAGTTTTTTAAAATTATTTTTAAAAAATTTATTAGAATAATAAGAAAAAAATCTCAACAAGGAAAAAAAAAAAAAATCCGTTTGGAGCAGGTACGGTGCAAGGGCAGGTACTAATTTAAAACCTGTACCCGCCTAGAAACTGGTCAACTATAGTTTGACCTTATCCCGAACCCGATTAAATCGGGTTTGGCCTCGTCCTATTTCAATCGGGTTTGTTGGGTTCAGATCGGACTTGTCCCTACATTCATGTCTTTAAGACTATCCTAAACATTGTTTCCTCAATCTTTTATTCAATAATAGTAGGATACATCATCAGATATTTGTAGGTTAAGTTCCAGGACCCTAGTGAAGTTTAATTGACTGAGGGCATACCTCCAATATGCTATTGAATCGTTCCGCCAGGTACGGAAGCTTCAAGGCAGTGACAAGTTTTATGGCACCCTTCACTGATTTCTCGAGCGACAGCAACTTCACTAGTTCAGTAGCTCTCGGAAGCTTATCACCTGAGAATAGAAGGGGAAGAAAATAAAGCACATATCTTGAGATGCCAGTGTCAATGCAGTGGCAGACTGAATCCGCAATCACTAGCTTGTCTGAGTGATTCGCGGGAGACATACCATTACAACAACAACATGATCACTTCTTACTAGATTAGATCTAGGGATGAAAAATTTATCCCAAAATACCAAACCATACCAAAAATACCAAAAATTCTATTTCGGTACCAATATCATACCAAATACCAAAATATCAAAGTTTTTGATATGATACTAGTATTCAATTCTTCCAATATCGAATACCAATATCATACCGAAAATACAAAAATACCAAAATTTTTAGTATGATATTGGTATAATTTTTGTTATTAATACTATATCAAAATACCTTTAAAAATAACAAAAATTACTCTAA
>JAOWBR010022219.1:0-16344 GCA_028571145.1 Dionaea muscipula
GTTAAATTGTTAATTCTCTGTTCAAAAAGATGAGCGCATGTGGCATTGTTGAGGCCGATGATGGGCGGCAAAATCACGACAATAACTATACGGAGGGCGAAGATGACGTCGAAATGAATAATATTAACTAGGAAGAGTTTGACAGGATGTCAACTTCTGAGAAAGCCAAATATAGATTTCTGTATGGGATTGGAAGGGAGTTCAAAAAAGTTGATATCAGTACGCTTGACTTCTCGGATAGGAAGGATTTGCTCAATAGACTGCTTAAAAATGCATATCAAAATGAGCAGCTGTTGAAGAAAATCACGACTAGATTCGACAGGTAAGTATATACATGCACAGATCATATTAAACACACATTGTTAAACATTATATAACACACTTTTGATTCGGGATGTTTTGCATCGATCCCAAATGATCGATGCGTAGAAAATAGAAAAATAAGATGGGGATAATCGTAAAAAAGTATAGGGAATTGCTCTATTCGGATATTTTTCGGGTCATTTTAGACCGATTTTGACATTATAAAAGAAGTACTGTATCCGAAATGCTTTTGGACGATCCGACCGTTGGATATGCTCAAGATGTAATAAGAAATAACTGCATTAACCCCCGGTTACGATAGGGTTGATTGTGTCCAAATATACTCGAATTTCTATAGGTTTTTAGGTTTTTTGGATTTTATTTTAGTTTATTTTATTACATTAATACCTCGGGTTACGGTACGATTTCTTATACACTAATAAAAACATATTTTGAACATATCCAACGGTCAGATCGTTCAAAATCATTTCGAATAAGATACTTCTTTTATAGTGTCAAAATCGGTCCAAAATGACCAAAAAAAGGTTCGGATGAAGCTTTTCCCAATACTTTTTTTCCGCACCTAATGACGGACCCCATCTTATTTTTTCATTTTCTACTCATCCATCGTTTGGAATCGGCCAAAAACATTCCCAATAAAAAATGTGTCATACAATGTGTTTAAGAATGTGTTCATATAACATGTCCATGTGTGTATATATATTCATGTTAATTAATTTACTAATTAAGATTGCAAACCTCGTCGCAAAACTCATCAATAATATGTTACATGTTATTTTAGACTGCAACTTTTTTTATATATATCATTTTAACCATATAATTATTTGAACTCAAATTTTTTTTTTTTTTGGCTCTTTATATATAGAGTTGCTTTGGATCTGCCAACAATTGAAGTTAGATTCAAGAATTTAAATGTGGAGGGCTATGCTTATGTGGGTCAAAGAGGCTTGCCCTCCATGTACAACTCCTTCATCTCTACGGTCGAGGTAATAAATAAAAAGTACAATGAAACCATGAGTTTATAATTTTAATATTGATCTTATGATATATTGTTCATATTCCATTTTATTGTCTTTTTTATAAAATGGACAAATTCGATCTTAACCATAAATTTATGATGATTTTTTTTTTTTTTTGGTTCTCCCTGTTGCATTACACTTTATGTACATATTATATATTAAAACTGTTATGGAGAAGCATGTACGTTAGTAACGTTACATGGATTTGTATCTTTATGAACATAACGCATCAATATTTTTTTTTTTTTTTTAAAAATATTGATGCGTTAAATATTTATAATGTTATTGTAACGCAACTTTTTTAAATTAAGTAAGAAAAGCAAAAATAGAAAAAAAAATTAAATAGAAAAAACAGCTTCACGTTCACTCTCCCGCCAGCGTCTTCTCTTCTCTACCAAGCCCGCTTCCATGGAAAATGTTAATTTCACTCCAAAAGTTCTTATTTTCACTCCAGTCTGTGAGCAACATACGGGACCCCTGTAACAGTCACGAGTGGGAGCGTGAGAGAGGTTTATTGGGGTGCAAATATTGTTTCCCCCGCTTGCGTGCGTCACTCTTCTTCCTCCGTCCGCTTCCTCCCTTTCACCCTCTCTTCTTACACCCCCTCCTCCGGCAATGAAACAAAGGAAGCGGCGCCGGCGGCAATGGCCGCCGGAGAAAATTAAAGTCGACGGGTCTCTTACTCCGTCGGTACCAGTCTGGTATGTGAAAATCATCGATTTAATTTTCCCGTTTGAATTTCTGTTGTTGGCTAATCTGTTCTGTTCTACATTGGATTTAGGGTTTTTGCCAGTTAGGATTTCGCAATTTCTCATCAATTCCATCTCGTGCTTGAATTTCATTTCTCCGTCTACTTGGCCCATATTGTCGTCGATTGATAGCATTATCACCTTGAAATCCTCCTCCATCAGTACCAGTTTTTTTTCTTTTTAATCTTGTCGAGTACGAAACAACAGAAAGTGATGGTGGTATTCATTGAACGTGGCTCCTGGAACTTTTTGCATTCTACAACTAGAATGGTCTGCTGTTGGAGTTGGACAGGAAGGTGTCGTGGAGATGCCCGTTGGTGAGATGTAGCTTTTGGATTTGATGGGCTATCGATGGTTCTGTGTTTTTTTTTTTCCTGCTTTTAGCTACAATCCGCAACAGATCAAACGAAAAGAAAATGAGATACATTTGGGTGTGTAAGCTTCATTTTTTCTCAACTTCCTGTAACCTTCCCCACTCTGGTTCATTACCAGGTTTTGTCATTTCAAAAGCAAGTGATATGGGTGGTTCAAAGGAGCAACCAATGAGGAGGAGTGGAAGAAAAAGAATTAACAAGAAATAATTAACCATATATACGGGGAACAATCAGCGAGAATACATGTGATGTCGGGGAGTGTTTTTAAGTTATCTACTGAAAAGTGTTTATCATGTAATCATTGTAGATATGAGTAATCCTTGTCAGTAGGTTAATGCAAATTGGTGAAAACGAAGAAGACCTGATTAAGGAAGTTAGAAGTAGTTAAATTTAGATTATGTTTCTCTTTGGTTCTTTCATATTTTACAAAGAGAAACTGTTCAGTAAGCCACTAGTTCAGTCTAAGATACTAATAATTTCAGCTTTTCTTTGTGTCCTAAAGGGTGTGCTCAGTTATCTCCATCTACTTCCATCACAAAAGAAAAAGCTGCAAATTCTTCATGACATAAGCGGGGTTATCAAGCCTGGCAGGTAATGTGTAAAAGAGGTTTCAATTTTCACCATTCTCTTGTGTAATTTTTGTGCTTCACTCCCATCAGCAATTTATCCTCAAGCCTGATTTTTTTCCCTCTCTTCTGTAGAATGACTTTACTTTTAGGGCCTTCAGGTTCAGGGAAGAGCACCTTACTATTGGCACTGTCTGGTCTACTTGATGCAGAACTTAAGGTACTTGGGAATCATTTTCTAGCTTTTCACAGAGAGTACTATCCTCTACACATATGAGCTGCTTTCAAGCATGGATTGTTATACACCTGTTATCTAGAACCTTTCCTCAGCACATGAATCTCAATAGAAATCCAACAGCACGGAAACCTCGCTCCTAGTCTTGCTAATTTTCTTTCCGCACTTTCACATTTGGCAATGATATTGAGCTTCTATATGCTGAAAATCGTTATATATTTTGGCCAAACAGTCAGACAATTGGTCATGTATGAACTGAACATGGTACTATATTTCCCTTGAAGTTACATCCTATAGGTGTTGAAGTTCTATATTTATATCTCGTGATGCATTCATCTTGCTAGTTTGAAGTTTTCCCTAGATCGGATCCATTTTAAATTTGCATTGATAACGTCAAACTGCTTTTTCTTTAAAGTAAAGGATATCTCCCAAACTTTCCCCATTCTATGATTCGATGTTTTAGCTTCTAAATCTTTAACCTTTTCCGGGTCTACTTGGGATATAAATCTTTAGGTTTCAGGGCAACTGACATACAATGGCTATGGACTACATGAGTTTGTACCCCAGAAAACTTCTGCTTATGTAAGCCAAACTGACATTCACATAGGAGAGATGACTGTTAGAGAAACATTAACATTTTCTGCGAGGTGCCAAGGAGTTGGCTCAAGATACGGTAAGACAGTACTGCTAAAGTCATTATAAATTGCCTCTCCAAATTGCTTTGAACATTGACTTAAATATGTCTGCTCTGTTCGGTCATTGTATGTAGACATGCTCTTGGAGCTATTGAAGAAAGAGACAGAACAGAATATTAGGCCGGATCCCTTCGTCGATGTGCTAATGAAGGTGAGTGAAACGAAAACTCTCATTTGTTTGTTTATCATACATCGACATGCTCTTAAGAATTCTTGAGTAAAGAGAGAGAACAGAATACTAAGCCGGATCCCTTTGTAGATGTGTTAATGAAGAGCAATGTTACAAGTCAGAATTCTCTCATTTCAATGCCATTGTAAATGATATTACACGGTAAAAGGTTCCCTAAACATCATTTGGATATTAATTGGATGACATCCTTGTGTATATGAATAACTGTCCAAAATATGTTCAAACGAATTGTTCATTCATCACAGTGGGTGGGTATCATGTAACACGTTCAACTGTTCAACGTACACATTATTATTCACGCTTACCCATTTACCATGCTTTTTCATTGGATGCAGGCATCACTTTTAAATGGACAAAAGGAACACATGACAACAGAGTATGTTCTCAAGGTAGTTAATTTAGCACATTGGACAAGCATCCGCAACAAAGAGAATGGAAAAGCAGAAAAGAAAAAATAAGAAAAGAAATATTGTGATTCAGTCCAGACTACCCCCATTCCCTCGATCAATAGGAAAAAGAGAAAAAAGTCTTATGCATGTGCTTGTTCTTGAATTATACCTGACTATTGAATTTGATGCTCAACTTGTAGCTTAGGTGCTTCTATTTATTCCAGTCTTAATGAAGAATGGAATAAGAACTTTCATGTCTCCTACGATAAATATGTATGCGACAATAATTCTAAAAAAAAATGCATGCAACAACAATATGTATGTGATAACAATATACCAAGTTAACGGGAGGTTTGTTTCTGTTGCATTCTTTTCAACGGCAATCAGATTTTAGGATTGGAAGAATGTGCTGATACCATAATTGGAGATTCAATGACAAGGGGCATCTCCGGAGGACAGAAGAAGCGCGTGACAATAGGTAGTGAACTTACTATCAGAAAAGTACCTACATAAATTATGTATACAGGTTTTATGTTGACAATTTAATCAGCTTGATTCTTTACTGCTCAGAGTTTTTTGGTTTGGCAGGGGCATACCCCTTTGCCTTTTCTTCTTTTCTTTATTGTAGGGGTGAGGGCGGAGTGCAGGCCGGTCCCCCTCTCTGGACTAGCTTAGGTCAACGAGTAATTGATGGGAGCATATTAGATCATTTGTAGACCATCAGTCTCTAAGCATCCTGTCCTTGCTTCAGGAATGCATTTGTTTACATTTTTGCTTCGCTATTTTGAATTGCAATGTGTGTTAAATAATTATCGAAGCTTAGTTATGTTTAAGCTTTATTTCGTCAACCTAATGTGCTTTGTGTTGGTTTAAATCTAAGCTTGGTGACTGGTAGCAACATAAAATTGATGCAGGGGAAATGCTAGTTGGTCCAGCCATGGCATACTTCATGGATAGCATAACTGTTGGACTCGACAGTTCAACAACCTTTCAGATCATCAATGCAATCAGACAATCTGTCCATATTCTTAAGAAGACTGCAGTCATTTCTCTTCTTCAACCACCACCTGAAACCTATGAGCTATTTGATGACATTATTCTTCTATCTGAAGGGCGAATTCTGTATCATGGCCCAATTGAGCATGTCCTTGAGTTTTTTGGAACTATGGGCTTCAGATGCCCTGAGAGGAAAGCTGTTGCTGACTTCTTACAGGAGGTAATTCTGCGAGGGCTTGCTCAATCTTTCTGGCCCTTTGGATAATGTGAATGTAGGGGAGCCTTCTGTTTTGCACAGCTGGATGCAAAGAGGATACCTTTTTTTTCTTGATTTTCTGCTCACCATTTAATACATTTGGGATTACTTTTAATTGAATAACGTTTAGGTTAAAGTTGCTATATTTCTAAAGTTAGTTTCTTTTCTTGAAAGTCAAATTGTGCACTTAATTGTTCTCTATATCCTTGAGCTGTTTAAGGTCGCATTTATAGAGTCCTGGTTGAATTTGGCCAATTTTTTTTGTAAGGATTTAGTTACAGTTTCCTGACAATTAAAAGTTAGACAAAATTCTCCAAAGACATAATATTCCACAGGTAGACCAAGAAGTTGATTTTCTTCATACCGAATTACATCTTTTCCATTTCCCCTCCTTTTTAATATACTACACTAACCTCCTGCCCTTATTTAGGTGATATCACAAAAGAACCAAGCTCAATATTGGGCAAGAGAAGGGGAGCTATGTTCTTACATTTCCACGAAGGAGTTTGCAGATGCATTCCAGACATTTGATACTGGAAGACGCAATGAAGATGAGGTTGCAACTCCATACAACAAATCAAGGAGCCAGGGAACAGTTTTGACTAAATCAAAATACAGAAACAAGAAGGAACTCTTCTTTGCTTGCCTATCAAGAGAATTTCTTCTGATGAACAGGAACTTACTTATCTTTGCATTCCAAATGATTCAAGTAAGTTGGAAAACTTTAGCATTTCCAAAACCCTGTTAACAAAGTTTGGCTCCAAACTATTATTCAGTGATTGTTCTATGGTTCTTCCATTAGTTGCAGTAAATTAACCCGAGTTTAACAAAATTAGTGTCTCAAAACAAACGTAGATTGTAGTTAGGTCTTCTTTGGTAGCCCCATAAGGGAAGCTTTGTTTAGTAAAGCTAGAATGTGGCTAGACTTGTAGTGAGGTTTCTGTATTGCTTCAATTGCTGTGGCCAATGATCCAGTCATGTATACATTTGAAGTTGTATTTTATAGAAGTGTTAGAAGGTCAAAGTTCTGACTTGAGTTTTAGACTACACAATTAGCTAGATTTTCTTTGTAATTCCCTCTTCAGTTTTTTTTTTCTTTGCCAAATTGAAGTAGTCTTTAAGTGAATTGATGCTAATATACCTGGAGATTTACGTGCTCATTTCAGCTTGTGGTTCTCGGGCTTATCACTGCAACTGCTTTCTTAGGAGTTAGAGGGCATCATGACACGATCGAAGATGGTAAAATTTATATGAACGCCGTCTTCGTGGGGCTGATGACCATTCTACTCTCTGGGTTCACAGTTCTGCCTATGACCATTAGCAAACTTCCCATTTACTATAAGCAAAGGAGTCTCTGCTTCTACCCTGCATGGGCTTATTCTTTCCCCACTTTGACTCCTGGGATCCTATTATCGCTGATTGAAGTTATCCTTTGGGTTGCTACAACTTACTTTATCATTGGATTCGATACCCAACTAATGAGGCAAGTTTGATAAAGTTACATGGATTTTCGTCTATTTGAAAAAAATAGTTGTATGACATATCGTATGGGGCCCTTTACAACCACGATAACCGGATGATAGTTGATCCATGAATCTCACAAGTATTTTCTCCTTGATTTGCATGATCGACACTTTGAAGGTAAATAAAATTGAAACTTTTTTCTGCTTAAAAGGAGTAGTTAGAACTTGTACTTCCATTTAAGCTGTAGCAGCTGCTGGTGTTTTTTTGCACAGACAGCAGGGAATGAGATGAATTCTTTTCCATTTTCTCTTTGCTAACCAATTGCAAGTTTTTCCCTCTTCAGGTTGTTGAAACACTTCTTATTCTCACACTAGGAGGTCAGATGTCTTTCAGCCTCTTTAGGTGCATTGGTGCAGTTAGTAGGGATGACACAATGGCGAATATAGTGGGAAACCTTGTTGTGATGTGGCTGATCATATTCAGTGGTTTTGTCTTGTCAAAAGGTACGATTGTTCCACTGAAAATTTGGTTCAGTTGCAGAATTAATGATTCCATATTCAAAATAATAGATCTATGGTTTGAAGGAGTTCAATGTGAAAGAAATGGTGAAAAGATGTGAAGTTTTCTCCATCTTCTTAGAATAAGTAGGAAGTGGCAGGTTGAACTTTCTTTCTAAGATCACCATTAAATATTCTTCCAAACTATGCTCTTCTTGCTAAAAAAAGTGATTATATTATGTTAAGGATTTCCTTTCTCTGCAAGTTTATTTTCCCCTATACTTAAGTCAAGTCACAATCTACCTACCTTCCCTTTTGTTAATTTGTTCCCTCTTTCAGTACCCAAAATATAATGAAATTGTGTTCATCCCTTATTCCTCACAGAGGTTGCCAAGAAGTGGATGACCTGGGGTTACTGGACTTCTCCCCTGATGTATGCCCAAAATGCTATAGCTGCAAATGAGTTCCTTGGGCAATCTTGGAAGAAGGTGAACACCAATTTTCTCTTTAATTGATGGAAATATTTTCCCGAAATTACTCTCTTAAAATTTGAAGTTTGACGATACGTGTTTTTTTTTTTTAAATGCTAACCTATTCAGGTTATTCCTGGACCTGGACCAACAGAAGTAGTTGGGGTACTTGTCTTGAAAGCACAAGGAGCATTTACAAGTACAAGCTGGTTCTGGATCAGTAACTTGGCATTGTTTGGGTTTACCTTCTTGTTCGCACTCGTCGCTAATATGGCACTTGCATATCTCAAACGTAAGGGTGCCCCAAGTTTACGTCACTGTTGAAGTTCTTCTAAGGTTGTTCAACTGAATATGATTTTGCAATGAATGCTGCAGCATATGGAAAATTGCAGGCTGTTTGTGATGGTGCAGATGTCATCAAAGATCTAAGTACAAACCTGATAGGTCAGTGCAGAAGCGTTGGAACGATTGCCATTGGCTTGATCTCATTCCATTAATAAAACATGTCAAGGGTCAAGTGCCATCCCGATTGATAAACATGCTATTAGGCTGTGAACTTTTGTTGATGAAGTTGAAAAATATGGACTTTGCATGTACTCTTGTGACAAAGGTATACTATAACATTGCCTGCATGCCTGCATAATAGTCTGTGGTGTCACAAGGACAATGCACTGTGAGTTCTATAATATATGCACTTGCTTGTACTGAGGTTTCTTGATTGACACTTTTGTGGTCCATTCTTCAAATGTACATTTTGTAGCAGCATGGCCATTGTCTGACAAAACCTCCTTCAATTGCAGAAAATCAGAAGACTGAAGGTTTGTGCCTCCCCTTTACACCACTTTGCTTAACTTTTGAGGATGTGGCTTATTCGGTTGACATGCCCAAGGGGAGAAAAGAGAGAGGTAGCACAGAAGATCGTTTGGTACTGTTGAACAGGGTCAGTGGAGCTTTTAGGCCTGGAGTCCTCACTGCTCTAATGGGGGTCACTGGAGCTGGCAAAACTACCCTATTGGATGTTCTAGCTGGAAGGAAGAACACTGGATATACAGAGGGAAACATCAGTGTTTCAGGTTACCCAAAGAAGCAGGAAACATTTGCTCAAGTATCTGGCTACTGTGAGCAGAATGATATTCACTCTCCTCTTGTTACTGTCTATGAATCCCTCGTTTTCTCGGCTTGTCTGCGGTTACCTTCAGATGCTGACCCGAAGATTAGAGAGGTTTGCATTTGAGACTAAAGCATACTATTTTTATTCTTCATCATGGTAGTTACAAGATGTTTTACATGATCTAAAGTCTGAAATCATAACCATCTTGCTTATGGTACTGGAAGGTGTAGTTATGCGTATTTGATCCTAATCTGGCGTATACTAGAAGCTCCCAAACTCAATATTCAACTGAGGTTTAGGATGTACATTTTGTTTACAAGTAGCATGATTTGGTAGGATTGGAAAAGACCCAAATGTAGCTGACCCCACCTAGTGAGTAAAGGCCGTGATGATGATGATTTGGTGGAGATAGAAACCATGTTCATTTCAAAACCATTTAGTTAATCTTGCTGGACTTGGTCTCCATTATATCCCAAACTTGGTGTCCATTATTTCAAAACTATGAAAGATCCTGTGTTAATATCCCAAACATGCCCTGTTAGAAACCATGTTTAGTTTGAGATTTCATCTAGACCACATGGTGGCAGACAAATTATGGCGGGTTACCATGACAAGAGTCATATTGGATGGCATATCATGGCACCATTGGACCAACCTAACTCAACTTGCTGCGAGCTGATTTCCTAATAAGATTTATTGTGGATCAGATATAATTTCTCCTTCAAATGCTTATATTTAGATCCAACCAAATGTTTGACTATAATTGTTCTGTTCTTTTCCTTTGTTTTGTTTTCTGAAATAGGATGGTTGAACTATTTTAATCATGTGATCATGGTTTATCTTTAATCATCTTTCAATATGGTTCGGTTGCAGAAATTTATTGATGAAATCATGGAATTGATTGAGCTTACAACCATTAGAGATGCATTAGTGGGAATTCCAAATATCAATGGACTCTCAATAGAGCAGCGGAAAAGGTTGACAGTTGCAGTTGAGCTTGTTGCCAACCCTTCTATATTGTTCATGGATGAGCCAACCTCGGGGCTCGATGCCAGAGCAGCTGCCACTGTCATGCGAGTGGTCAGGAAAACGGTTGATACAGGGAGGACAGTGGTTTGCACCATTCACCAACCTAGTATAGAGATATTTGAATCATTTGATGAGGTATGCGAATGACACAAACCCTTTTTGGCCTCTTTGACTTTAGACAACATAAAATGTCTTCCTAATGGTAAAATATTTTGGAGCCCTAAACGATTTATTTGCTTTTTGAGCTTGACAAAACACGACAAAACACATACACCCATTTTACCGATATTATTTCATATTAGAGATGCATAATTCCCTCTTCTTCCCCAAAGTATTGGATATCGATTCCAGCAGGATCTATATATCCTGCTAATTTTTTAAGTTCAGAATTTTTCTCTTGTTGCTGTCGCTTCTTTGGGATCTGCAGCAAATTGTATTAGTAGTTTTTTTTTTCTTTGGCTGGCGGTGCTGCAGTTATATGATTCATGTTGTTCGTACCATACGGCATGTAAAGCAATTCCCTTATGCTTGTGTATCTATACATGTCTGGAATTATATGGTCTTACTCATAAATTTTACGGTTTTTTTTAAAGTTAGACTAGGCTTCAATATTTTTAAAAAGGTGAAGTCTTTATATACTATTTTCTTCTGTCTCTTATTGTCCTTATTCAGTCATTTCTTGCAGCTTTTTCTAATGAACAGAGGAGGTCAAGAACTCTATGTTGGGCCTTTGGGACATCATTCTCAGTGCTTGATCAAATATTTTGAGGTAATTTGGTCAGGAACCAATGCATACTTGTTAGTAAACCACGCATCCTTGTCCAAACTATCCCATTGAAGGGGCATATACAATTAATAGATTTTTCGCATAAGAAAATGCTTTCCCCAAGTCATACTTGTCTGTTCTATTGTGGTACTATGTTGCATTGTCCTTGTACCACGATAACTAGAAAATAACATTTCGGGAAGGTGTATCATCCAATATGTTTATATACCTGGAACCAAAGGGTAGTTTTTTTTTATCAATAAAAAAACCTTCATTGAAATAAACGAGTCGGTTAACTGGAACCAACCGAAGGGTAGTTGAGGCTTAAACCTTCCCATATTAATTCCATTGGCGTGATAGACAATAAACCTCTTGTATATGCCTGATCTCTTGAACTTGGCATTAGATACTTGATAGTCATCATTATGACTCTTCTTTCTTGTTTAAGGAAATTCATGGAGTTCCCAACATAAGAGATGGTTATAATCCTGCTACATGGGTAATGGAAGTGACATCTAAAGCATACGAAGATCAACTAAACATCAACTTTGTCTCCATTTACAGAAAATCTGAGCTTTACAGGTATGGGCCTGGATCCTGAATTACAGTTTGTATAGGGGCCTTAGTTGAACACTGAAAAATATAAGAGAGATGTACTGATTGGAGGAAGAAGATAATCCTAGCAGGATATGTCTAATTTTTGGAAAAATCTTGTTTTGCTCGGTCCTTTATATCAAAGTTTCATATCAAGCCTGATCAATTCAACAATATCTGCAAGACATTCTGCAAAATTGATGCTTAATGTGTTGATATGAAAAAACTGCTTCATATACTATTAAGGTTTCAATCCGTAACACGTTTCGGTCTATATTTTTCGGTTTTAAAGTTCTTTTTACGAACTGCCTCATTACAGGAGGAACAAAGCTTTGGTCAGGGAGTTGAGCAGACCCGCTGCTGATTCTCATGATATCTCCCTCCCCACTAGATACTCCCGAGATTATATTACCCAATGGCGTGTTTGCCTGTGGAGGCAATGTAGGTCATATTGGCGGGATACAACATATAATGGTGTAAGAATGGTGATAACAATGGGTTCAGCGTTCATGTTTGGGATAGTTTTCTGGGATATTGGTTCCAAAAGGTAATCATTCTGTTTGTTTTCCTAGCTCATCGTTTGGGTTATCTGTTGAATTTTGAGTTATGTGAACTTTAAAAGGGTCAAGCACTTGACTATATCCGTTTGCTGGGGACCAAACCTAGAGAGATTGATAGTGTCAGACTTCAGAAATCTCAATTATGTCTCGGCAAACTATATTTTCACTTGTAACACTAATAGTAGTCGATATTGGTTTGTAGAAGAAGACCTGCCAAAACAATCTGCTAATATGAGCTGTTTTACAGGCATAAGCAAGCAGAAGTTTCGGCAGCAATTGGATCCATTTACATGGCCACCATGTTCATGGGAGCTCAGAGTAGTTCTGCTGTCCGGCCAGTCCTATCTCGTGAAAGGGAGGTGTTTTATAGGGAAAGGGCTTTTGGGCTATACGCTCCTTTGCCTTATGCATTTTCACAGGTTTGACTGCATTTTCCGTCTTTATCTTTTTAAATATACTGGTATAAAAATCTGGGTCCAGCTGAAATGGTAGCACTCTTCTTTTAGTCCCTCTGGAATTTAGACTGGCTAGACAAGTTTTCATAGTGGTCTAGATGTACCTGTGTGGAAGTCCCTTTTCTTAACCAGGGCATGGCTGGCTAATCAGCAATACTCATATTTATTTTCCCCTCTAAGTTGATAATGTAGAGCTAAGTTTTCATTCCTACAATAATTATTGATAGTTAAATTTGGCTTATTAATTGAGCACTTTTGAGTAGGCTGTGTGCCCTTCCCTTAAAATAACAATATAAGGGGGTAAAAAGAAAAATATAGAGAGTTTTTCTTTAGAAGGAACTGATTCTTTTTATCCTGATATCTTGGTGAATATATTCAGGTTGTGGTGGAGATTCCATATACTTTAGCCCAAGTTTCTGTCTTCGTGATCATACTGTATGCAATGACTGGACTAGAATGGACTGCTTCCAAGTTCTTGCTGCACTATCTGTTCTCACTGTTGTCATTCTTCTACTTCATATACTATGGGATGATGGTTACTTCCATGACACCGAACCAAGAACTTTCCGCCATACTTTCTTCGTTAATTTACTCAATGTGGAATCTCTTTGCTGGCTTTGCCATTCCCCGAACAGTAAGTAGCCCTTTAGACCCACCCTACTACATCAATAATAATCATTTTTTCGGTGCTCGAATTGGCATGAGAATTCCATTTTGGTTTTCTTTTTACTTTTTTTTATTTGTTCATTCAAATATGCTTGTATGTATCTATATATACTTGGTTAACAGTTGGTTGAGCCTAGGTTAGACTCAATGAAAGCATCATGCAGGTGAAGAATGTAAGTGCTGGCTCCTCTGTTAAGGCTAGTTGTGGGGGCCGGCCGGCCTTCTGGGGGTTGGATAGAGGTTAAGATTCACTATCAAATCAAATCAATCATATATAAAGAATTGAATAAATGGGAGTTTTCTGGGTTCAATTGCTTTGCTTGCAGAGGCTTCCCATGGTGTGGGAATGGTACAGTTGGATATGCCCTGTTTCATGGAGTGTGTATGGACTAGTGGATATGCCCTGTTTCATGGAGTGTTGGAACACTTTTCCGATTGTAGATGATCCTGACTTAGCTTTTATGTCTGAAGCGGTAATCAAACTTTCATCAATATTGATACCAAGAAACACTTTTCCTACTACTGATATATTTCATAAAGTTATAAGCTTGCTTGCTTACTTAGTATGTACACTGCTCCTCAAGATCATCGAGTTTGTACTTGCAATCGTAAAACAGATGCGCTCGGTAGTGAGTGAAGTTGCCAATAATTTTCCAACAGCTATAATTAGCGGAAGGAGCTGCAACAAGGCAACTAACTGTCCATTGCACCTTTGATTTCTTTGAAAATTTAAAGGGTCAATACTATAGTATGGCTAATTGGCATGGTACTAAATTACTAATGCTTCTTTCTTTCTTTCTTTCTTTCTATCCTCCAGGTACATGAATTTGTGAAGCTGAATAGTGTATATTATGCTGGAAGCCATGGGATGGACATAATGGCTCCTCCAAGGAAGCAAAGATCTTCTGACAGCAGCAAGTACCAGACCAGAACTTTGGATAAAAATGTTTGTTCCTTTTCCTTTCTGGTTTTGCCTCAATATATATATATATATATTCTCAATTTTGATGTGCATATACAATATGATGGTCATTATGCAGGGGAACGAGGTCATCATCTTTCAACCTGCTCGGGAGTTCTTGCCCGCAATGCAAGAGGTGATCAGCTAATGAATTTTACTCCAAAATCTTTCCTGAAAGAGTATCCTTCATGTTGTTGATCGTTTTCTTCATTCATTCATTCATTCATTCATTCATTCATTCATTCATTCATCACTACAGATACTAAATGAGCTCAAGGAACAGACGAGGGACATTGAAGGGGTCAGTGTTGAGGACAACAAGTTCTGTGCCTCTGTACACTTTCGAGTAGCTAGAGAAGAGGTAAATTAAATTAAATTAAACCCTCTATACCTCGACCAAATTAAGAGGTAGAGATCGATCGATGCAATACTATACCGTTGGTGATCGTGCATGCAGGATTATGATTTAGTAGAACAGAAAGTGACGTGGGTGCTCTCAAAACATCCTAAATTCCAGGTTACAAAAGGCAGAAAGGTGAAGCATGGTTGGTTGCTTTTAATGTACAGTTAGTTTTTACCTTGAAACATTGATCGACTTTTTTTTTTTGGTAAGTAAGTGTGTATAGAATAACGCAACATTGATCAAATATTATTTTGACTGTTAACTAAGTTCATATATATATATATATATATATATATATAAAGGTGTTGGAGGTTCGTCCATCGATATCGTGGAACAAAGGCAATGCACTAGAGTACTTACTCGAGACCTTAGGCTTTGCTAATTCAAGAGATGTCCTCCCCATGTACATTGGAGATGACCGAACCGACGAAGATGCCTTCAAGGTACGCACAATTTGTATTAAGATGAAGATGCCTGCCTGCCTGCCTGCCTTTGTCCCTAGAAGTATAAGTAATGTAGTAGCTTGTTTTTTTTTTGTCACATTCTTGCATTGTTTTTGCTCACAGGTTATAGAGGAAAGAGGACAAGGATTGCCAATAGTAGTATCTTCAAAACCAAAAGAGACCATTGCTTCACACTCCCTCAGAGACCCATCGGAAGTGTTGCAGTTCCTGTCACGTCTAGTAATATGGAGAAAGAACTCGATCGCCGTCAAGTAAGCCATCCACAATTGATGATCTGATCAGTCAGTTGTTTTTGGTAACTAACTGGCAAGTAGGTTTGGCTTAATTTGTGAAAATACAATAGAAACAGCGAGCTAGCTAGCTAGGAGGTGGTCAGTTACTTTAGATCACTAGATATATAGATAGATCACCACATAAGTTATATAACAATATATAGGTAGGTTAAGTTCAGGGCTTTCTACGTTTTACTCAATAGCAGTCAAGTTTAGGTCATCTTATGTATAGCTAGTCACTAACATTATATATGTTCATGGTACATATATAATTGCATATAAGCTAATCAATTAACTTACCAGGGTTCGGGTTACTTCAATTGATCATGGACCCTTTTGTTACTTCAACTAATATAATATATGATCATATGATCACCTATTTTCTCTTCTTTACGAGGATTACAATGCGATCCAAACTTTTGTGCCGAATGGAACTTTATTTGTACGTGTTGATTGCATCATTTCATCTTGTATTCTCTGGGGTGGTCTCATCTCATCTCATCTCATGCTTCCATATATTGATAGTGGTAGAGTTCGGTGTCAGTTGATCGTGATTGTAGATAGGGATGTCAACGAGTCGAATCGAATACGAATGGGGGGTCCCCTGTACCCATACCCGTCTAGCATAAGTTAAACTCGTACCCTACCCATACCCATACGAATATAATTTTTTATACTCATATCCTACCCACGGGTATAACATAATACTCATACTTATACCCATACCCATTACCTATTATATAAGTTATAATTAGAATCATTAAAAATACGCATGAAATAAATGACAATCAATTTAAAAAAATTTTTATTCTCCAATCTATTGCTGCAAAGAAAATACT
>JAOWBR010022330.1:0-16343 GCA_028571145.1 Dionaea muscipula
ATGATACAAGTTGTGACTAACACATTTTTTAGACCAATGATACATGGACATTTGTATTGATGAAGAGAGAGGGGAAAGAAGAATTAAATAAGAGAAAGAAAGATATGTGGGGAAAAGAGAGAATTAAAGAGGAGAAAGAAGAGAGAATATGAAGAGTTATTTTTTATTATTTTTTTATTTTTAAAATATTATATTATTAATATTTTTATTTTTTTATCGTGCGGTGCACGAATTATCCCTAGTAAATATAAATCACATAAACCACACAAACAATGAGTTAACTCTGCAGATGAGATAACATACATTACATACTTCGCTTTCGCTTTTGATATGGTAAAAAGAATACACAAGTAGAGTGTAGAGTGGAAGTATGGTAAATTGGTAATGGTATGGTAAAATATTTTCCCCAATTTGCTTTTGATATTTTTTGGGGGGTAAATCGGTAATCAGCAATCACACGGCACACAGCACAGCGGAGATTCTCCACCTCCTCAGAGTCCTCGTCGTCCTCTCTCTGCTTGGCTATTTTTTTTTTTTTTTTCATCTACTTCTGATGAGTAGTCGTCTCTTTTCGTTTCTTGTCCAATTAGGCAGCAAACAGGCCATGTGCTTGCGCTCCAATGTCTCGTCCTCTTTCCCCGACTTTGTCTTCCTCTTCCATTACACCTCCTCCTCCAAAGTCCAAAGCCTGCATTGAATTGAATTCTGTCAGCTTCAATTGAGACCAACAACATTTCCCCATCTTCTTGTTGGGGAGGACAAAGTCCCGGGAAATGGCCACCGGAGGAGGAGGGACAGGGAGGAGCGCCTCGGCCGACGCCGTGACGGATTCGCTCCACCACCTCATCGACGACGTCGTTAGGATCTCTGCTGCCGGCGGCTTCAAGGAGCTCTTCAGGAAGGACTGCACCGATCTCTGCCGTAGGATTTCTCTCTTGTCCCACCTCGTTGATGAGATCCGGGACTTCAAGGCCGTCGACGATTCTAGACCCTCCGATGCCTCCCCCACTGCTTCGTCTTCCTATTCATCATCTTCCTCTCCCTTGTCTGACCTGCTGTTTGCTCTCCAAAATGCCAAGAGAATCCTCCTGGTTGCCGGAAACTTCGACTCTAACGAGGTTTGTCACTGAAATTCTTCTCCTGCTCCTTTTAATTTTTTCGACACTTCGGCAGCTTGGTTTGGATCTGATTCGAATTCCATTCCCTTTTGTGTTCATCGGCAATCTCTGTTGAACTGTTTGTTGATGGGAACAAAAACAAAAACAAAATGGAAAAGTTGCGATTCAGTGCTTTTTATTTGTTGCTTCGTAATGTTATGATCCCTGCCCACGTGAAATCTGCTGAATCACTAATTGGGTTCAAGTGCTGATTGAGTAATTAACAGCAGAATGTATGTACAGTACGTAAGAGAAACTGCATCCGGTAGATTTGGCAGGGATATCACATGGAAGGCCACTGCTTCTCTATGAAATTTACTGAAAGGAGGAGCCAGGAGGGTGTATATTCATTCCCTTAAGAGTAGAGTAGGAAGGCCTCTTGTTCTCATGGATCCCAAAATGATTATGTCAAATTTGGGTTGGGTTGGGTTGTCAATGAGGAAACATTTGTGTTTATATCAATGCATCTGCCTTAATTTTATGATTTATTATCTTGTCTCCTTGTCCTAAGCCTTCCTTGCTGTGGTTAGAAGCAGCATGCATTTGATTTGACTAATCTTTTGTGGTCATTCATTCATTCATTCGACTGGATAAACCGAGCAGTCTTTGATGGATGTTGTTTGCAACCGAGCTTAGTTTCCCGATTGCTAAAACCAACACCACACACCACCATAAAACTTGGAGAAAGGTCCTTGGAACTAGGTTGTAGTGCAGCTGTGATGCCTGCTGTGATGCTGCATCATGCTTATTAGTTGTTTTTTCATGTTCCTGTGCTCATTTGTCATCTCCCATGTCCTCACACAACATACTCTATATGTCGTCATCTTTTTTTTTTGAATATGCAATAACCCACAAACCACATACCCCGGTTAACCACCCCAAAGGGTGATGGGCTCGTAACCACAGGAGGCCAAGGGACTCATGCCCATTTACAAGGGCCTCCACCTAACTGTTCCCCTTGGCATTCTCACCAGCTTCATGAGGCGCAGTTCGAACCCAGGATCTCGAGAATAGGTGAATGAGCGTCGACCAACTGCGCCACCCCAAAGGGTATATGTCGTCATCTTATCCCTTGTTCCTGCGTATCAACCAACATGCTATGAAAAACATAACATTCCTCAGGAGGAAAGGAATATGCTTTTTTGCACAAGTCACATGGATTTGAATGAGCTTCGGGTTTTCAATTTCCAACGTTAACATTTTGTCGTCGCCTTGAATACCCCCCCCCCCCCCATGCGTTATTAACTCTCTGTCGGATTGTCTTGGTGTATTCATCTAGGGTTCCTGATTGGTTGATGTTTGTGTATACTATTGTCCCGAAATCTCCCAGATGCTAATCTTACCCCTCCGGTTTCTTGGTTAAAGGATGGAGCTGCTAAGAAAATTGCCTTCAAATTTCAATGTGTAACATGGAAATTGGAGAAAGCATTATGCAACATACCATTTGAAGAGTTTGGCATCTCAGAGGAAGTGCAAGAGCAGGTACAAGCTTTAAAAAATTCTCTTCTCTTCTGCCCTACTCTGTCAGTCTGTCTCTGCCCTGGTGGTGGCTTATGAATGATAACTCTTGCATAATCTCATATGCATATATAATTCTTTGCTCTAGGTTGAATTGGTGAGGGCACAGCTGAGAAGAGCAACCCAAAGATATGGGCCTACAAGTTCGGGTGTATTATCCCGTGCATCGTCTCAGCCTCTTCTCGATGATGTGCTGCTGCAAATGGGCACCAGGATGGGAAGCCTGCATATTGATAACATAGGCAATGTTGATCATGTAGCTAAAGTAAAGAGCAATGCTGCTCCTTCAGGTGACTCCTCTAGGGGACAGACCTCAGATTGTGCAATTCATGGACGAGAAATGGTTGAAAATTCTTCATCATCATCACCAGATGGTTCGAAAAAAAATACAGATAAGGAGGCTGATGGGGAAACAGCTAAAACATCTAGAAAGAGTGAGGGGCAAACCAGGAAAATGGATTCTGTGGTCATACCCGAAGATTTCCTTTGCCCAATTTCTCTAGAAATCATGAGGGATCCTGTTATTGTATCCACAGGGCAGGTAAATTATTGGGCTACTCAGTTCTTTTCGTGAAGCCAGCCTTATCATGGTTGTTTACTTTAGACAAATCAAAAGCCTATATGTTCAAATTTTCATAGTCTACTCTAGGCCAAATTTGTTTTAGAAGATACTTAATCTCTCGATAGATAGTACTTTTCCATTGTCCTCTGATTTGGCATTTTCTTTTGTTTCAGACATATGAGCGATCATACATCCAAAGATGGATCGACTCCGGAAACGTGACATGCCCAAAAACTCAGCAAAAGCTGGAAAATTTCACTCTAACCCCAAACTATGTCTTGAGGAGCTTAATTTCTCAGTGGTGTACAAGTCATAACATCGAGCAACCAACAGCAATTGTAACAGGGAAAATAAAGAAGAGTGATGGATCATTCCGCGATGTCAGTGGGGACATTGCAGCCATCCAAGTGCTTGTCCGTAGGCTGTCGAGCAGGACAGTAGAGGAGCGCAGATCTGCTGTGAGGGAAATCCGGTCGCTTTCAAAAAGGAGTACGGACAACAGGATACTGATAGCAGAAGCAGGAGCAATTCCCGTCCTGGTCAACCTACTAACAACAGATGATACACTAATACAAGAGAACGCGGTCACATCCATCCTCAACCTCTCCATTTATGAAAATAACAAGGGGCTCATAATGCTCGCTGGGGCGATCCCTTCTATTGTTCAAGTCCTCAGGAACGGGAGCATGGAAGCCAGAGAAAATGCAGCAGCGACCCTTTTTAGCCTGTCGCTTGCTGATGAGAACAAGATAATAATAGGGGCTTCCGGAGCCATACCCGCCTTGGTAGAGTTGCTCCAAAACGGAAGCCTGAGAGGGAAAAAGGATGCTGCGACGGCACTCTTTAATCTGTGCATATACCAGGGGAATAAGGGCAGGGCTGTGAGAGCTGGGATCGTCACTGCATTGTTGAAGATGCTGACAGAATCAAACGGGACAATGGTAGACGAAGCTCTGACTATACTGTCAGTCCTCGCTGGGCATCAAGAGGCCAAGGTAGCCATTGTTAGGGCTGGTACTTTACCAGTTCTTGTTGATCTTATGAGTTCAGGCCTACCTAGAAACAAGGAGAACTCTGCTGCCATTTTACTTGCCTTGTGCAAGAGGGATATGGATAATCTGGCCTGTTTAGGGAGGCTTGGCGCCGGAGCTCCCCTAACGGAGCTCACTAAGAGCGGCACAGAGAGAGCGCAGCGGAAGGCTACGTCTTTGTTGGAGCTTTTGCGAAAGATGCAGCTGCTGTGACCTACATATGATATATGGATGGGGGGCACTGCTTCTTCTTCTTCTTCTTCTTCTTCTTCTTCTTCTTCTATTCCTGGTCCATTGATCAATATTTTTTTGCTTCTTTGGTCAATTACCAAATGCTGGTATACTTTTTAACTAATTTCTTGGACCCAAAAGTCTCACTGTTGTAACCTGAGTATGAGAATCAAAACTGTTTCTCATTGCTTCTTCGTCATTTATTGATGTATTATCATGGTGTAAGTGTGCAGAATTAAGGGTTGGACTGTGTATCTTGTTATTTGCAATGAAAGTTATAGTGCCTTTTCTGGTTTAGTTTCTTGTCTACGATGATCATCATCTGCCTAAGAGGTCGTGCAGTTCGATCTCATCATGAATATGCTTTATACTTAAGGTCATTACTTTATTTGCTATCATTTCATCAAGGCAGGTAATAAATAGTACTCAATCTACCGATATTGTTCATGGCAACTGCTGGTGTGGAGTAGATGAAGGTAGCTTCTTTGGCATGCATGATTTTAATGGCCTGCGCATGATCGATCATGATTCATGGCCTGACCTCTGTGTTCTAGTTTATGCACCAACTTGCGCAGGTGTTTGTTTAAACTATGAATCGATTTTGAATATATACATAGAGTTTACTTCTAATGCGTATTTTGATTCACATAGGCGGTGATTTGATCATTAAACTATCATTTGTGCCTTTTCATCGGATCGCGTTTCGATTCACATAAACGGTTTGATGATCAAACCATGGTTTATAGGATTCTGACACGAGTGACCAAGGTTTATAGGATTTTTTAAGGGAAGCAAAGAGATTTAAATTCAAAGCTTGTTTATGTATACATATGTTTAATTTGTCTTTAACACCAAAATATTGTTACTCAACGCAATCACCACCGATTCACCAGCACATTCCAAGTTTCCAACCCCTTCAAATCATGGTTTGTTTCTGCAGTTGGATTTATCCATCTCACATAAACCATGGTGAGCCTTTTTTCATCATTGTATTGTTAAAAAACCCCTTTGAAAGCAAATTACTAGCCAGTTTTAAGTTAATCGAGAGAAGAAAATGGGTAACGCCTTAGGAGGAATGAAGAACAGGGTGAAGATCCAAGCAGGGGACACAGTCAAGGACTACCCCGGCCACACCCTCCTCGACTTGGATTTAGCATAACTGCATATGGGATGCAATCAAGCACATGAATCACTTCATTTAGCCTAAAAACACTCACCTCTTCTTGCAACTGGAAACAGCGAAAATGACCGTAGGAGAGGAGACCCACAGCTTAGCTGAGGATTTCACAGGTAGGCAAGTGCAGTGATTGTTTGGCCAGGCCAGACCAGGCCAGGCCAGGTGCAATGCAAACCTGTATGTGAAAAAGATCTCAACCGAGAGGCACAGCCAGAGTTGCCAGCCTACCTGCAGGAAGGATAGTTTTAGTTTCCAGACACTAGACAGGAAACCACAACTCCCAAAAATTACCTGCAAATGATCAAATGCTACTCAACATGGAACACACAAATTCCAGTAAGATAAAATCTGACCGACTATATACAGAAAAACCGGGCACAAGCCCATGAGAAGGCACTTCCACGGACAGCCTCTCTGCCTCGTGTACAACCAAAAACCCTGTACACGAGCTGCTGCTGCTACATGGAGCCTTCTCTGCTGAACTCCGTAGCCCAGTGATACAGTAAAAGACAGTGAGTGGAACCTTGAAGGGGATTATTCCCTCATCCCAGTATACTATTTATAATATCATAGAAAGAACAAAAACCCTCATCCTACTCAAGATGGCCACTGATCGGGCACTGTAAGAAAGTATGTAGTCATTGCTTTCCGGAACCGTTTCTTGTATTGTTTGGGTGAGATAATGGTCGGGGATGCATTTTTTGGACCTCCAAGTATGCCTGTTGCTTTCACCCAAGTCTCCAGATGTTTGTCCCACGTATACTGTCTCATGAAGTCGATAATCCCCAGCACCAGCTCCTTCCTCTCCTCATCCACTCCCACCAGTAATGAGTAGTCCATGACGTCAATTGACTGGAAATACCACCAACATCAGGATCATACCGCTATGTCAGTATCTAATTCCATTATCAAAAAGTACCACGAAAAACAGAAAGAATACAACTAGAAAACCCGATAAGAACTGCAACGTTTTCAATGGCCAATGAGATTCAGATGGGTTAGCTAGCTGTATCCATGTCCCCAATCGTGAAGGTTAACTACTAAAGTACTAACCAGTATCCAAGACCTATTCAATTGCATTAACCTTCCTTCATTGAGATCATGATTTAAGTATCCCAGCAAGTAAGTCAAAATAATAATATACTCTTATGAGATCCTGGAGTCTCATAGAGTATTATTAAATCACCATGTCCAATAGATGGTAGTCAATATTGTATAAACATAGTTGACTCGTACTACCAATTACTTGGTTAAATATGGTGCACAGACTTGAAATTTTAGCACACAAATCACTAAGAAGCAAAAAGCACTTACTGCAAGGAAGGCAGTGTCGTTCCAAACTGCTCTCTCCAAGCTTCTCTTTGCTTTGCTTCCAAGAAAGATGGGATTTGTTCGCAATGCTTCCAACAGATTCAAATCTAGCAGCACTTTAGTTTTCCCTGTTGGATCTGAGATGTAACGTGACCTTGAAGAGCCGCCTTTAAGGTCGTAAACCTTCGATATACTTCTTTTGAAGAAGAGGTTCTCCATTACCATCAAATCCATTTTGGATTCCTTCCCACCTGACAAATGTTTGACAGTAACCTGTCATAAACAAAAAGAAGGCAGAGGAAAATGATAAGCAACTGCATTACACCACCACCACCATAAACACACAGGAAAATGACCCAACCTGATAAATACCGAGAATTTTTGCAAGACATGTTGGGCTCCTTGAACTGAGAGATTCACACAGATATTGGAAATATTGAGGTCCAAACTCCAAAAAAGAATCCAACTCAGTCTTTGTTACTTGTTTAATAATGAACCTTTCGTCCATGGACTTCGCAAAATAGACATTAGTTTTACCTCCTTGAGCACTCCATTTCCTGCAACGGCTCATTGAACGTATAAAATCTACTTTACTAGGGCAACATCGCTGTCTAAGCATGTCAAACTGCTTAGCGAAATAGCAGGTCACTGAGAACTTGACTTTGCCACCCGCACTAGAAGTCTCATCACCGAAGGAAATTCGAATGTGGGGAGATTTCTTGGGATCAGGGAACAAACCATTTCTTAATGGAGCAGCTTCGGATCCATGTGTTCCATGGTTAATATAGTCTAAGTCCAGAGTCCCAAATGACTGCAAAGATGATAAGATGGGAGCTGTAAAATCTTCCTTAAAGCCATTATTGCCTTCATGCCCACCCAAACTAGAGGAAACCCAATCCTCATGTTCCTTCGAGCTGAGAGCATATGAAATGATGCTGGTGGGTTCGTCGTCATAAACTGCAATCACCAAGCGGCTTAGACCCGTCTGTAGAAGCATCAGCCTAGCCCCCTCAGCCACAGGAGCAGCAGAGGATATATAGAATGGCTTCCAATTGAGCAAAGAACTCAATGGTTGGGCCTCATGTGAAGGAATTTGGTAGTAGGCCCTCTGGGTGCTTGAAACAGGATCCCTAACCATACTTCTGTAGTTGCCAGAAGCATGAAATGACCTGACAGTTGACAAGTGTATGGGAGGAGGCAATCCTCTGTGGAGTCTCTTCTGTGATCTCAGCGCAGAGTCAAATGAATAAACTCGTAACGGGGCCAAAAGCCTCCTTGCAGGCTGATTATCAACAGGAACTCTCAGAGGAGGATGGTTTCTGCCAGTCCATGCAGAATCTATTCTATCAGAAATACTAGTGGCAGAAGATGGTGTCCTCTCTGAGGCTTTCCAGTCATCTGCAATTTCTGCATCAACATATTCTCCTTCCTGAGGAAAATGCTGAGCAGAATCAGAATCAGATTCGGCAGAAACAAGAAACTCAGAGCCTGCTGCTCTCTGCGGTGATCGAAGAAAACCGGAGGAAGCATCTTGTGGTTTTGGAGACTCCAACAGATAACTTGCATGATCACTATAAGGCTGGATATCCTTCATAAATGAACCACTTTTGAAGTTTTTCTGTTCAGCATGAGATGCGGCATCACAAGAAGCGTCTAAGGCTGAACTTCTTGAATTTAGATGAGAATCAAGTGAATAGAGCCTATGGTCCCAAACATGGGAATCAATTACAAGGGAAAGTCTCAAGCAATTTAGCTCGAAGATGTCAACTGATCTTTTTTGTGAAGTCTCTTCAACTGCCTGACGTAGCAAACTCTGTTTCGAACAAGGCTGATTAGAAATATGTTGCACAATATTAAACAAAATGGTCATTCTACATATGTAATACAGAGAAATAGAAATATATTGGGATCCAAAAAAGAACTGGAATCGTAGTGCTCCGAAATACTGCATGGATCATGTTTGCAAACAGTATCCAACTAAATTTATGCTTACATCAACACTCACGCGCATGTATTTTATGTTCATGTATGCCTGCAGTTGTAAATGTATTATGCTCGTGCATGTATGTAAGATTGGAAGTATGAGCACATATCTAAGTGTGTATGCTGTACAAGCGTGCGTGTGACTGCATGCATGTGCTTGCTCAGAAGGTTAATATCAATCCAACTAAAAATATAGTAGTTCATCTTGGACTCTTATGGCATAGATCCCCACCAATTTAGAATATCCATAAGCTTTTAGAGCTTCTGGTTCAGCTAGATTAAAAATAAGTGTCCTAATTGACCCAACGACTCATACACAGAGAAATGCAAGACTATTGTCGTAAGGCCATGACCCAAACTAATGAGACTACTTACATAATGATCATTTCTTTCGTCGCCCAGGAGACCCTTCAGCTCCACAATTTGTTTCTGCAAGTCATTTGAAAATGAGGATCCGTTGTCCAAAAGGGCAATTTTTTGCTCCATACTGTGAAGAACCAGAGCTATTTCCACATACAGGACTTCCATTTTACTTGTGAGCTGCAGGGCAAAAAGGCATCATTGACTCACTGGGAAAAATGTATACAAGAGACAACTGATATAAGTTATAACTACAAAAGACAACTGGACAAAAAATTAAATATTTGAAAGCACCTCTACTGCTTCCTTCTTTATCCACTCCAGTTTACTATGGTCCGGGAAGTAGAGCATTGAAGGAGGCAGACAAACAGATAGAATCTGGATAGGTGTGTAGCGAAAGAATGTAACCATGTTCCCGAACCTGCTAATGAAAAGTTGTCAACAAATGGCTATAGTCCAACTCAAAGTCACATCAGGAAATTAGGCAGTTGGAAGAGAGAAAAGGAACACAGTAGGTACCCATAAAAACGAAGGCAATCTCGTTGAAGTGAATGACCACAGCTTGCAACACGGTTAGCAGTAGCATGGTTAGAAAAGCTAAGTTCCAAAAACTTTCCAAACGAAAGGCCCCAAGCAGCATCAGACATTACTACTCTACGAGTTGCTGGTGGGATTCCATCAGTACATGCACACCTAAGGCACCGGTGCCACATCCATATCTTTCCATCCTTCTCCCCAGGAAGCTTCTGTGAAGACAAGCGCCTAACATTGACGGTCAAACTTCCCTGCTGATGGGTAAAGCATAACACATGTGCTTCAACTGGTTCCTTGCAAGATCGGCAGACTGCTGCCTGAAAAGTAAATAAAATTTTAATTAGCAACAAGACATAGGAATCCTCTTTTACTGTCAATTACTTCTTTTTAAACCAGTCTTTGGTAGCGTAACTGATTCTGCGAGACACCCAGCATCCACAAGATCTTGGGTTCAAGTCTCCAGGGTTGCTTATGCTACTAGAGCTAGCCACCTGCAAGCTAGCTTGCCAGTTGACTTATCCGGTTCCCGTGATCGTAGGGTTTACGGGCGCTCCGAGGCAGTTCGTTAAATTACGACGATACCCCTCGGATATATATATAAAAAAAATCACTTTTTTTGAATGCCAGTTGAGATGCGGGCCATAGTTGGGACAAAGTTAGTCTTCCCAAGGACCTATGGAAGTCGGGGCTCATTCCCAGTCAATGTTAATCAAAATAAGGGTCCAAAATGATGAACAAAGTTAGATTTTGGAAAACGCCATAATTTTGAGAATGTACACGCCCAGACTCTTCTCTGTTTCTCTTTTTTTCAGTTGAATGAATTATGAAAAGGTCAGGTTAATTTACATTACCTGATCAAACAAGTCATCATGTAGATATCTGCCAAGTGGCTTATCAAAAGAGCCATAGAACTTGATGCGCAAAAGCCGAGAACGCTCACAAACAGTTCCCTTCACCATGCAACGGCTTGAAAAAGACACCAATATGCTCTGGTGGTTTTCAGCTGCAGATAAGTATTCATTAGATGTATCATAATCATCCAATCTCGAGTCTCCAGGTTGCACCTCTTTCGCAAGTGCAGCTTCAAGCAATTTAGCATGGGGATAACCATTCATATCATCCAGAATGACAGGAAGCCCCAATCTATCTCTACCATCACGTCGTACTGAAGAACTTGATCCAACAGCCACGCGAGGAACTGAACAATCCAAAAAACTATCTGGGAATACATTATCAGGTCCAACATCCATACACGTGAGGACTGACATGGAGGTATCAAGATGCCTGGTCGGCAACTCCAATTCTCCAGATTCCATCACACAGCCTTCAATCAAACTGGACATGGTAACCTCCGGTTGGAATGGGGAAACAGCAGAGGAGCAAGCAGCAGGGTGTACTTCATTATCAGTATATATCCTTTCCGCCACTACAACCCGGGGCCTTGGCATCATCTTAGGAAGAGTGGCACCTTCATCTGCTAGAAAAGAAGTTTCAAGTGATAAATGGTAAGCAGCAAAAACAGCATACTGGACCACATGCTTGATCCTTTTCAGTTCTTCACGGCATGATCCCTTCAGCAAGACCTACAAGAAGATATAAGAGCCATGAAGGGAGGACCATTTGCTTGAACAAGAAAGCACAAATGATAGATGAAACTGAAAATGAAGAGCAATAAATATACTCTAAAATCTAAAACGGTGGTCATTATCGGCCAAACATCTCTATTTCTATCAAATTTGCATTCCTTGCATTTTATCTTTATCATACCAAAAATTCCAAGGCCTTTCGCAGCCAACCACTGGGTTACAAAAAGACCACGGCCTACAGTCATCTTTGACATGCCGGTAATGACAGCAGAACTTGCAGTGACAACATGAACACAATGAAAAGAAAAAGACCTTCCCTTAAACATCAGCACTCTAAGAAAAGAAGTTCATTTTATTTCCCATGAGAGTTGCAAACATTTCCAGTTTAAGTGTCAGGATGCATCTGAACACATTTGGAGCAAATAAGTAGCATATTGACAACATAAACACCATGATATCCTACCGCTAATTAGCTGATGCTGCCATCATCCCCTGACCCAACCCTCACCCCCTACCCCCTCCTCCCCACCAAAAAAAAAACGATGACACCATAAACATTTGAAAACACAAAGGTGAGAGAACTGCAACAGAATCTTGATGTAGAGCAAGAGAAGGTCAAATTCGAGGATATATAACATGAGAAACAACTACTTGCAATCTATGAGTGCTGGATTTCACATCCATCCAGAACTTAGAGCAGCACCTGATAACTTACCGTGCAACCTAAACGTCTAGGACAACCTTCAAAAAACATCAACGTTTTTGATGGCCTTTTATGGAACTGATTGGTAGGCTCGAGTTCTTCGTAAACTTTCTCCACCCGGAAGAATCCACAGTGTCCTACCAGTGCCTTAGGGAGATTCTCAACAGGAGTTAATAATGCACCAGTGCATTGGGCAATTCGCTCTAGTAGAGGCCTCTTAACATTCAAAACCAAAGAAATCTCCTTTGCCCGAAGATACTCCTGGGCATATGGAGACACACTTCTTTCAACAAGCAAGACATTCGGGCGATGAGCCTCTATCTTGGAAACAATTACCTTGATATGATTCTTCTCCTGTTAAGATGAAGGTGGTCACATTTCTTAAAAGAATTTACATAAATTTTCTACATGTCAGAGAAGTCAGGAACTTCAAACCTCTTCAAGCAACATATTGAAGGATGCTAGTTGATTTGATGCTCTCTGATACTCAAGTGATCCTCCTAAAAGTAGCAACCTAGGGTTTCTGTACTGAGAAGTCATTCTCTTGTGTTTGATGTTCTTTGTACAGACAATTCCCTTTACAAGAATGCTGCACAAGCAAAAATAACAAAACAATCATGGTATGCAAGAACTACTTCCAAACAGGCCATGCGTGTAGAAAAACAACTGCTAACACCGAAGTGCAACATACAGGAGAACAGAAACTCCCATGCACCAAAATATAATAATTCCCATACCTTTCACTTGGTCTTCCTGACGCTACACATTTAACCTTTGTATAATCAACAGGATCCATACTGCCTCCCCTACTGGTGTTCGGCTTCACAAAGCTCGCAGCTTTCCATGCCAAATCGCTGATGATGTCCAACCAATTTTCTGTTCTGTTTTCCTTGCTTACCTCGATACCCTCTCCTTGCAATAACTGTGACACCAAAGCTCTAAAATGACCTTGTATCACAGCCCTTAGCGGCTCCGTGTGTTCCTGATTCTGTCTTTCTTTCGCCGGGGACAAACTAGCAAGACTGCTAGTAGCTGAGAACATTCCACCCGATTCGCCAATATCATCAAGGTCGTCATCATACTCAGAATAATTGCACTCAACATCATCATCTTCATCTTCAGGAGGTGGTGGAAACCATATATGACCAATGTTTTCAAAGTCCAATGGTTCTTGAAACTTTGTATCCACACTCTCTGCATCATCAAGACAACCATCAGCACTCTCTGCATCATCGTTCCTCCTCTCAGGCCTCATTGCAGCTTCCAGGTTTTCTTTATTATAGAGACCATCATTTTGAGGTAGTGAGCTTTGCCCCTTCTCCTGCTGAACAGGATGCCCATCTCCAGGTTGATTATTATCGACCCTAGATGATGGGCTGTCTGAAGGACTTGATCCCACTGACCTGAAGCCATCACTCTCATGGAAAGCACTAGCACTGCTTATGTCAAAATCGGAACAGTCGTTGTAATATTCACTTGGGGTGAAAAAATGCCGTGCAGAGTCGTCTGCTTCCTCATCATCACTCCTAAATTAGCGAGAGGCAATGTCAATATACTTATTGCAACAACAAAAGGAAGGAGAGACACAAAAATCTAACCAATCTAAGCCTTCAGCCAGCCAGGAGAGCTGGCTAGACCTCTGAAAGGACGGAGGGACAGAACCTAAGAAAAGGAATAACAATAAATATGAGAGTACAAAATATGTAATCAAACTAAGGAGAATCCAATTCCCTGCCTCAAAAATGTTGCTTTGTACTGGGCATCCTTAAAAAGTTACTGTACACCGCCATTTCAATCTAATCCAAACTGCTCTAACCTTTAGAAACTTTGAAAACCTAACATATCAAAATTAAAAATAGGTGGGATTTTACTCCTTTTCTGTGAGTACATTTAAAGGGGTCAATACTACAGTTTTAGCTGCACCAAAATTCACATAACCAAAATCACTAAACAGTGATGATGCACAGAAAAAGTCAATATAGAAGTGGGAAGACGATGAATATGATCCAACAACCCATCCTGTCGATCAAAGAAAAGATCAACCCATCCTGAATAACACATCCAAGGGAAGGGAATACAATCATTGATTCATTCTACTGCAGCAGATTTAACCAAGGAAAAGCTTACCGAACAGGAGAACGATGAACCATGATCCGAGACAGATGATCAGGAACAGGAGTCAACTTTCTGCTGTAAACTTCGTTGGGAGAAGGCTCATGGTCATGCTCTTCCACGGAATCTCTGTACACAAGATCATCGTTTTGGGTCGACAACATGTTCTTGCTGTCATCACAACAAATCTTTCCACCATCAGAAGGGGAGGGAAGTTCAGGGCTCACTCTTGGAGACTCAGAAGGATAAATCTTCCCAATATTAAGCTTCTTAGAAGCCTTAGAGCAGAATTTACAGGACTTAATCACCCTCTCTGCCTGCCCACCATTACCAAGCCCATCACTTGCAACAACTATAACAAAAGAACCACCACAACGAACACAAGAACCACAAAGTAACCGACCACAACTGCGGCAGTTGTATTTGTGGGAAAACTCTCCGAATTTCACTTCACACTCACTGCAATATTCACAGTTGCTTTCAGCCATGTCAAACAACTCAGTGTCGGTGGTAGCACACCAAGAAGATGATGATTTATCAACTTGAATCCTCCAAGGAGCAATCAAAGATCTATGCTTTAGGATTACATCCCTTGTGGAATTATCAGGAACTCCCATCAATTGTAACCCAATCACCAATTAAAGACCCAAAACAAAAGCAAGAAAAAGAGCCCCCTTATATTTCTAAAGCAACAAAATACAGATACCAAAGAGGATTTGTGGAATCGTCCCCTCCTCCTCCTCCTCCTCCTCCTCCTTCTAATTTGCTCCAACCCCAATATGAAATAAAAAATCTACACCAAAATGTTACCCAACTCCACAGCCCAGTTATTGGCAAGTACAGAACAGAACCCTATCCTACCTCACAAGAGGGGAAAAAATTAGTTTACTTGCGGAACGTACTTATACGGAAACTTGGTGTCCTTTCTATGTTAACAGACGCAAATCCCTCAGATTATTGCTCGTGTCGAAAAGAAGTAAGAATCCCCAACCCCTAATGAATCACCAAAAACAGGAGGAGGAAATCAGAGAACACTAAATGCAAGTGTTATTTACGCAACAAGGAGCCAGGAAATCAGCAAAAATTACAACACGAAGAAGAGGCACCAGATTGGGGCAAGATTTGATTCCAAGTAAATCAAGTCTTCCAAGAACCAGCAGATTGTTGACAAAATCGAAACCCTAATTTGATAATTCGATTACATTTCCCGAAAAGTGGAAGTCGTGTACAAGATTTTTCAAATCGAGCCCGGCGTTGTACAATTGGAAGAGAATCCGAGAATGGTGGAGATACAGAGAGAGAGAGAGATAGGAAGGATCAGAGAACGAAGAGGACGAGGATGAAGAGGTGGAAGAGGAAGAGGAGAGAGAAGGTCCGTGGAGGGGCGCGCGTCTCGACGAGGCTAGGGGGATCGATGCAGGAAATGATCCATCATGCCTTCTTGGTCTTAGCTGAGCAGTAATGGAGGTTTTGGAGGTGGAACTGGCGTTCTGCTGCAACTCGTCTTCGTCCTCGTCTTCTTCTTCTTCGTCTTCGTCTTGTTTGGGTTTGCCATTTTTATTGTTACAGTTGAGCTTTGCTTTGCATTTTGCATTTGCCAATAAATCCTCTCTCCTTCTTCTTTCTCTCTCCACTTTTCTGCTGCTTTTTCGAACCAAAAAAAGAAATTAATTTCTTTATAGGCTTGCCGGGGTTGTGCTTTTACTTTACTGGCCGGCCAGACCGCCTTGCTTTTTCAGTTATTGCCCTCCCCTCCTGCTACTTCTCTCTTTTTCTTTTTTTTCTTTTTCGGTTTTTTGCTTCCCTCTAGGGGTAAGGGTTTAATCACCAATTGGTCGTAATCAAGGATTAATTGGTGTGGTAAAATAAATCTCTCAGTTTAGTACTTTAATAATTTATCCTTCATCGTGCTTAGATTCCCTAATACGGATTTATTTTTATAAAAAAACACATATTTAACGCAACTTCAATGCAACAAGTTATATTTAACTATTCAAAACTATAATTCATCGAACAATTTTACTATTTGGATAATTTTTAAACTCTAAACAAAACTCGCCAAATATTAATTGTGTGAC
>JAOWBR010022551.1:0-16332 GCA_028571145.1 Dionaea muscipula
AATTAAGGATTAATTCAACCAAGGAATTGCAACCGTCTCTGTGGATCGACCTCGTGCTCACCGCTAACTTCTATTAGCAGTTGGTACGTGATTATAAATTTCTAATTATAGCACACCCGACGACGCGTGCTATCAGACGTCAGCCACGATGGCCAGGGAGCTCGCGATCGACGCGACGGCTAGGGAGCTCATGACCGATCGTCATGACCGGTCTTGTGCTCTTCTTCGATGGCCGGATAATTCATCGGCAGGCTTCTCCCCATGATCGGTCTTGTGCTCCTTGCCATGGCCGGTCATTGTGACCGGCGAGATCTCCATCGAGCTCGGTCACGGCGGCAGGCGAACTCCCCACCAAGACCGCGTATGGTGGTCCGCGAGCTCCGAACCAAGACGAGTCATGGTGACCGGTCTTGTGTTCCTCCTTATGGATGATCATCATGATCGACCAGCTTCATCAACCTCCTTGGCTGATCCAAGTGACCGGCCAACAACATTATGTCCGGTCTAGATGATTGGTCTTGCTCCCACGTACGGTCCTCGCGGCCGGGCAACACTCGGGGGGACGTTAGCGGACCTTTTTGGCCGAGTTTAGTGTCGTCTGGCCTGGGGTGTCCGCATAGCATCCAAGACTCTCAGGGGTGCGTGTCTCGCAAGGATACACCTTTCGTGGAGACTTAGTCGTCTGGATCGATCGAGGAGAAGATTATCGCATAAGGATGGGCCGAATGGTAATTCAGCCCAAATCCCTTAAAATAGGCCGAGCCCAAAGACATTTTGGGAAAGTTTCGGAATATTCCTTAACGAATTTCAGGGACGAAATGGTCATTTCACAAGTACCATTCCCAAACTCTATAAATAGGGCCCTAGGCTCTATTATTCAGGTACGATCACTGTTCGCTGAAAACTCTCTTGCTCGTGCATTCAGATTCCATCACCTGGAATAATTCTGACTTGAGCGTCGGAGGGGTCTTCCTAAGGTACCAACCTTGGGGCCCTCTAACGTAGAGTTGCTACGTGTGCAGTAGACGTACAGGTGTCTACGACGTGGCAGTTAGCTGTCTTCCACGTCAGCAGCAGCAGGAAGTAGCGTTAACAATAGCATTCGACTATGAAGGATTGAATTACAGTGCACGACTATTAATTTCTCAGTTAAAATGACACTAAGGCACATGAGAAATGGAAAGCTCAAGATTACAAATATGCTTGAATGCTTGATTGCTTTGGGTTTCTAACTTTTGATACCACTTGTTGGTCCCTAAATGGGGGCTCTATAAGTTCAGAGTGGGGGTGAATGAATTTATAGGTTTTAAAAACTTTTTCAACTTTATTAGAGTTCAACTAAAAGTTCTTGTCCTTCTTCTTCGTGTCTGGGTATTTATCCCCTCAGTGAAATTTCTACCCATTGGAGAGCCGTTGAAAAATGATCTTCTTCCTCTGATTCTTTAGAAAATCCCAAAAAGAGAGGATCTGGTATTGGTCTTCTTTCCCTTTTCATGTATGCTTTCAAAAAGCTTCCTTGCAGAACTGGGGTTTCCATATTTCTGACATTCCCTTTTCGAAAAGGTGACTTGCCTTTTCTGCATGGGTTGAAATCCCGTGATCTTTATCTGCAACGTCTCCAATCATTTATATTTAATTCAAATTATTTGAATTTAATATTTGTTCAATCTTTGTTCTAAGCAATCTCTTTTTTATGACACATGGCATGCTGACTTGCTATCCATGCTGGCTTTGTTGTCTCAGACATCCTTGCCTTAACTGGTCTTCCTCGACTGGTCTTGTGTAGACTGGTTCCTTTGTAGATTGGTTCTACTGTAGAGTGGTTCCACTGTAGACTGGTTCTACTGTAGACTGTTTCCACTGTCAACTGCATCATTGTGGACTACTTCTACTATTAACTGCATCAGTGTAGACTGCTTCTACTATCAACTGCGTCGGTGTGGACTGCTTCTACTATCAACTGCGTCAGTGTGGACTTCTTCTACTATCAACTGCATCAGCGTAGATTGCTTCTACTATCAACTGCATCAGTGTAGACTACTTCTACTATCACCTGCATCAGTGTAGACTGCTTCTATTATCAACTGCAACAGTGTAGACTACTTCTACTATCAACTGCATCAGTGTAGATTGGACTTGCCTAGACTGGATTATCCTCAGCTGGATCTTCAAACTTAACCTGCTTAAGTTGCTATATGCAACCTTCATACTAATCAACAATTATCTAAACATTCAATCTACAGTATCATCAAAACCTTATACAATTAATCCTATCGCCATGATTTATCTTTTCGACCTTGATCCTACAGTCTTATCTCTTATCGTTGATAATTCGTTGGATTAGTGTCGGTAACTCATTGTTGGGCCCAGGTTTCATTCCCTGGCATTGATTCATGATTTGGATATTAGTTATCCGCTAAGCCCTTGGGCATCTTCAGTGATTGAATGACTCTGGCCGTCGGGGAACATACCCACTAAGGTTATTTCGGCGTCACGACTTCCTCAAGACCTCTCGTACAGCTGCGACGAGTCTAGGAAGGCTCTACTGTGGGTATGCGTGCCGTTTCCGGCCCCTAGTATTGAGGAGATCTCCATTTTTTATTGTGACATGGACTATTATGCGAGGTTTCCTATGGTATGATATCCAATAGCCGTGTGCACGCGGTTTTCGACGGCTACACATGATTAGTTAAGGGTGGTGTTTGGCTTTGTTAGCATTTTTACCATATTATTGAATATGTTTAGTTGTTATGTACAGGATTCGATACCAACCTTCATTGGACCTTGTGAGGACTGAATTGTGGTAGTTAATCAATCTCCACCAGGTAAGGAGTAGTACACCATTCGGGATTTCCTCAGGGATTTTTTCATAGACCTCTGGTTCGAGACTTGACTTGTGTTTTATGAGATTTAATGAATATCTTCATTTTATTACGTGAGTTGATCTGTTTGATGTTTGTTTAATATATATGGCATGATGTTTGTTTGAGTTCTTGGTCTCATGTTCAGTTATGAGATTGATTAAGCATGTTTCTCTTTAATAGACTATACGACATGCTTATGTTGGTTGTTATATGAGATTTATATCTATGATTATATATTTCTATTATTATTGGACTATATTTCTATTATTATTGGACCCTCCATCACACCCTGTGGGTAAAGTCACGTGGGTAAAGTCAAGCTATCCAAATGAATACAATAAAAACCAAATACCTCATAGGGAACAAACAACTCATGGGACGAGCAACATCATCCCATAGATTCAACCATAAGATCAGGTCTGTCCTCAAAAGAGATAATGAAAAATTTAGAACAAATAAAACGCGGAAGCAAAACTAGGATAAAGGAATAATAATCCTAGAGGTAACATCAGAAGATATCTCCTGCCAAAACAAGTAGGGATAAAATTTGTCAACCATCACTAGCTGGTGAGATAAAGTAGAGATAGAAGGGTAAATGACATGAAGAGATGATAACAAAAATAAACAATCTAAAACCATGTGACTTGAACCGCACTAAAATTTATTCATGAGGGAACAACGTAAATCCAATAAAGATCGTCACCCATAAAAAAATATCAATCATAAATTTGAATGTGTTTCAAAACGAATAACCCACATGGGTAGTAAAATGCCTATAAATCCGAAATAACATAGTAACCAAAACCATCATAAACGTAAATAAATTCCCATCACATAAATACCAAGAGTCATACCAAACTCATAAATCCACACGAGTCACACAAGACTTATAAATCCATATGAGTCACACAAGACTCATAAATCCATGGAAGTCATGCATGACTCCTGAATATGAAGCCATATAAAACATGAGTTATCCAAAACTCATAAACCATGATGTCACAACATCCGAGATGAATCCATAGAAAACTCGCTCTAAAACAAATAGACAAGAATTGATCATGGATTTAACAATAAGCCATATAAAAAGTTCACAAGCTACAGGGATCTCCAAAACTCAAACTTGATGTACATCCCGGGATGGCACCACCGCGCACATGTACCATCAAGCGATATCCGTCCTAATCTTTTTGCCACGAACAGATCAACTTAAAGACATTGTGACACCCGAAGGTGGCCTTGGTTTCTCCGTGGAGAAGAACTCCAAGAACTTGAAATACAAATCCATATCTCATGTCCGTAAAATCCTCAAAGGCTATTGTGACGAACCTACCGTTTGGCTCGGTTATTGGCTTAGTTTAACTTTCGAGGACGAAAGTCCTTTAAGGGGGGAAGGATGTGATAACCCGTTACGTTTTTAATCGAATTAGGTTATTTTATATTACCGATTCGGTTTTTATTTGGTTCGGGTTATTATTTTCTCAAGACTACCACACCAGCCCATCCGGTTGTGGAAGTGGTTTAAGTGATTGCATCCTTGAGGTCGCGGGTTCTAAATACGGCGACGACATTTTAATCTCTTCCATTTATTTCTTTTAATTTAAGTTGGATAGGATTTTACCGTCTTACCCTTCTTCTATTAGAAGATTAATTGAAGGGTTTAATTTATAACCCCCAAATCTTCTCCCTCTCCTTCCCCTTTCAGTTTTCCCTCTTCCTATCTCTCCTTATTCACGTTCTCTCTCTCTCACTTATCTCTCTGATTGGCGGCCAGGATGGGGGGCAAAGAGATGGCGATCGGTGTGTCGGCTTGTCGATCGACGCCACATCAGGTTTGATTCACAGGTGAGTACTTTTGTGTTTCTGTTTCTCTTCTCCTTTTCTTGATTTCGGCCATGGGAGAGATGATTGGTGGATTTTTATTATCTTCTTTGTCTCCTGGTGATGATTCGGTGATAGTGGTGAAGCTGATCGTGATTTGATTCCTTCCTCGACGTGATTTGATTCTCTCGTGATTAAGGTACATTTTTTCGGTTTTGTTTTTTCGTTCCTTGGTTTGATGTTGATGGCTATAGGTGGGGATCGTTGACCCATCAATGAGTTGATGATCATGTTGTTGATGCGTGTATTTTGGCTTGTGGTTTGGGTTCGTTGTCGTCGATTTCGTTTCGGGTTTTTAGGGATTACCCATTTCTTGTCGTTTTTGTCGACGTGCTAGATTTTCATGTGGATTGTGTTGAGGCATGTTAAGGGCATAATTAGGTGTCGTTTTGTGCACTTTTTCTGGGTTGGTAGGCGTGGATTTGAGTACTGCATTGGTTGTGCATTTTGTTGCTCAAAATTTCGATTTCTGCAGAAGATTTCGCGTAAAGGACGTCCCCGAGGACGTCCTCCACATGATTTTCTGTAGAAGATTTAGGGACGTGTCAAAGGACGCCCCAGAAAGTTTCTCTCCATTTCTCCATTGAAGGGAGGACATCCCCGAGGATGTCCCTGAGGATGTCTCTGAGGACGTCCCCTAAGGTTTGTTTTGACCATTTTGATTTCCAAGCTTGCGTCTTAGTCTTGGATCATCCTAGCTTGACTTGTAGGCATCCTAGGGAGTTCATTGAGGGTTTTAACGATTTGATTTACATGATTAGCATGATTAGACGTCGTTAGTGATTTTTCCCACGTGTTGACTTTTAGGTGACGACGTGATTGTTTACAGGATACCATAACTTAGTGATTAGCATTGCTTGTGGATTTAGCTTCCAGGCGAGGGGTGTACACACTTCCTATCCTTCTCACTTCCTCTTTTTTGTGTCGTGTTTTTCTCGATACCTCTCTCCATGTTTTATCGTGCAGTTCATGCTCTGCATATTTTCATGTATGTCCACACTCGTTTGTTTTATAATTTATTTCATGCTATGGTTGTTATTTATTTATTGTTGATACCCGCATGAACTCTGTCTGTTGCTTGATTTGTGAGATGAGTGTGGACTTGGTGAGGTATCCTGATTATTTGAGGAATAAGAAGAGAGTGAGATTACACTCTATGAGTAGAGGATGAGATTACATCCTTTTGGGGTTATGAGAGTAAGTCCGGGGAAGAGTAAGATTACGCTCTATAGAATGAGATTACATTCTATACGACCTAGGCCATACGGCTAAGACCCGTGTGACACAATGTCCTTGGGAAGTTCACCGTATATGGACGACTCGGACGACTGCCTTCGTGGTGTACGTAATCTCGGAGCCATACCGGTTTACGCGCCATGGAGGGCGGGGACCCCATGTTTGTGTTTGGTATGGCATGTGAGGTTTTGTGTGGTTACATACTCGATATGTACCTTGGCTATGATTTGAGGATTATAATTTGAGTGAGGAGCGAGACCTTGATCTGATTTGATCTGTGATTCATTTGCTTGATTATATCGTTGTATGTCTCGCATCCTTAATTCTGCTCTATTATTGGTTTATGGCGCATGCTTATGGTTATGATGGTCCTGCTTCATTTATGCTTCTGATATATGATTATACTCGGGTCGTCATCACTCTCTTGATTCTTAATCCATGAGTAGTATCTCGTAACCGTGGTGGGTGGTCCCCTCCTATTTTCCCCCGATCACCTTCGTGCTACGGATTAAGGTTGTCGGGTTATTACTTACATTCGACCTGGACCATCCCCACAACCTCATGGATTTTCCCTGCACTTTATATTATTTATATCTAGCATGAACGCGTATTCCATTTCTAACCTTGTGTACACCCCCAATTGAACTGTAATTTCAGGTGGTTGATTTTGAGAGCTAGGAGGGTGTGGCGGGGAGACGGTGCGCCACTAAGGATTTGATTGTCTTTTAGTTTGATTTAGTACTCTCATTGATTTTTAGCACTTTAGTTAGTTTCGAGTACTTAGAGATGATTCACCTGATTTTATTGATTTGAGATTCTTAGATTCCCGCATGATTAGTTTGATTTGTGATTTAGACTTCCGCACTCTTGATTGATGATTCATGGTTAGCCTTTCATGGTTGAGATTTGGTTTGATACTCATGTTCCACCCACATGGGTTGATTTGTCCTTCGGTTTCTTTTTGTTGGAGACCCCTCCAGTTTAGTTGCATTGTGTTTCATTGATTGTGTGATGTTGGACCATTCGGTTGTTTTGGGTTAAGGCTTGTCCAATCCATCATTGGGGTTCACGGGACGTACGCCAGTCCACCCGGGGTGGGGTGTGACAGTTATCAAGCCTGCAGGCCGTGAAAAACATTCACAAGGTATACCAGCTAACTCAACTCAACAATTGAAAGCATTTTAACAAAAATGAGCTTCATCAAAACCATTAAGCATTCGAGTAGGTGACGATCGTAGGAAACAGACGAAGCTGGTAAATACTTGAAACTCGGGCAACCACGATCCCAAAATGACATCTCTCATAAGTAAAAAACAAAGAAGTATGGAACCTTGTCTAAAACTTGCTCTAAAATACTCCATGAAACAGTCCACATAGGACAAGAAGATCAATGCGACTCGAAGGTCAAATCCATCTTTAAAGGGGTGATCAAATCAATCTATGCATAATGTTACAACACGTGTGAACCGTAGAGAAGAAGGTGGCAACTATAGAAGGCCAATGGAAAGCATCACATCTCATAAATCTCTAACTCATAAAAAATGAATAAAATTCCACATGCAAGTCTATAAATCAAATCATGAGAAGTTCATGTAGGGGAAGAGCAATCATGACCCGAGGGTTTAAATCATATATAAACAATCATGGAGTTGCTCAAAGCTATAAAGTACTACGGTATGTGTCAAATCATGAGAAGTTCATGCAGGGGAAGAGTAATCATGACCCGAGGGTCTAAATCATATATAAACAATCATGGAGTTGCTCAAAGCTATAAAGTACTACGGTATGTGACAACTGTAAGAAAACTGGTGGAATCAATGAATATTTAAAAGCTCACATACCATCTATCTCATAAAACATCTCACTTGAGCAAAATGCGATCAACCATGCCAACGAGTCCTCTACCCGAGCAAAAGTCGATCCACAGGATCACCAACAGTCTCTGACACATAATCATGGACAAAAGTCTCAAAATCCGGTCATCGGCAACACAAAATCGATCCAAATCCAAATCAAACCAAAACATCTCAATCTATGCCTCAAACACCCTCTAGGACGGGTCTAGGGTCGACCCCCGACCCCTCCTAACCAAGCTTAAAAGGTTCGGAAATCAAAAGAATCCAAGTTCCCATCACAATCAAAACCGGTCGACCACTTCCTAAGGGACTTGTCTAGCAGAGTGACACATTCAAATCCGGTCGACCAGTTTTAGCAAAACTGGTTGACCGCTTTTCCTCGCTACAGAAATCCACAACTTCCAAAAACCCGATCCATAGCCAAACCCCAACCAATAGCCGACCAAAGCACACCAAACAAGTCACAAAACACCAAGTGAAGCTTGCTACATCATCTAGAATCATCAAACTCATGCCTAACTTCAAATCAACAACACAAAAATCAATCCAAGCTACACAACACCTAGGATTCAAAATAAAAACCATGAACCACATGAAAGATTTATCAAAACTCAACTCCCATGTCTCACACAAGTCACAAAAGATCAAACAAAGCATGTCAAAGCATTCACCAACATCAAATACATGAAGATCTCAAGATCACTATCTCAAAAATCCTTCCAAGCACACATCAATGGAGAAAAATAAACCAAACATGAAACTTACCTCAAAATCACCAAATGGATGAACTCCCTAGCTCTCCAAGGCTACCAAGGTGATCTCTAACCAAGAACAAGAGAACACCAAGCTCAATCCCAAGTGAAAGTGAAGAAGTTCCCAAGAATCTACATGATCTCCTCTTTTCTTCCCCCTTTTTCTCTTCTCTTCTTCTTCCTCTTCTTCTCCCTACTTCTTTCTCACGTGGGAAATGACCAAAGGATGGCTGAAAATCAGCCATAAACCCTCCATCTCACATGACCACATCTACACTCAACCTCATTAATGCATGGACCAAAGTCAACAATTTCAACTTCTTCTCTTCCCTAACTAACATCCATTAACATGTCATCACGCGTGGAAATTAATCCGCAAGGCCTCAAACTCACAACAAAAAATCACGAAATTAAATAAAGGTCATAATGAATCCAAACTCGAAACGTAAAAAATCGTCACATCATAAACCGACTAATTTGGAAAAATCTGCGGAGTTTTCATATGTCAAAATGATACTTAAAGTTCAAGTCTCATCAAACCGGTTGTGCCGGTATCAAAATATCGACCGTACGATATGCAATGTAAAAACTAACCAAAAAGCCATATAAAATACGAGAACACTATTCACGAGGTCACTATACACCGAAAAATTGAAAATCTCTAAAATGATATAACAATTATAAATGAGCATAAAGCAATATAAAAGTGGATATAAAGGTACGGGGTATAACACTCACCCCATAGCTTTTTAGGCAAATTGGCATGAAATTTAAGAGATCGAGCAGTGTCGAGAAGGTGTCGATGCTTCCTTTCAACTATCCTATTTTGTTGTGGGGTATACGACATAGACCGTTGATGGATGATCCCCTGATGCGAAAAAAACTCATGGCAATTAGTAAATTCGGTCCCATTATCAGTCCGGACAAACCGAGGAATAGCTAGATAGTGATCCTGAACGTAATGTATGAATGAGACAACAGTCTTACTAACTTGGACTTTATCGGAAAGGAGGAAAGTCCAAGTAGCTCTTGTATGATCATCAACTATGGTCAAAAAATACTTTTCCCCAATCACTGATCGGAGACGATAAGGTCCCCATAAATCCAAATGCACAAGTTTAAAAGGGTCTTTTGCTCTTGTAGTATGCTGTGGGAAAGGTGAGCGGTAGTGTTTACACATTGAACAAGTATCATAAAAAAACTCGTTTAATTGGGGGGGGACTTAAAGCCCGCAACATGTGTGACATTTTTTACAAAAAAGAGTTGTCACACCCCAACTCGTGTGAGACCGGCACGTGACCCGTGGGTTTCGCCCATATACCACGTAAGCCTAAACCGTACCCTAGTCAACCAAAAGTCATATAATCTTCAAGATCAGAGATGAAATACTAAACATGAGGAAGGGGATCAAACCCTCGAAGGGTACCCAAAACCAAGTCCTAACATATGGGGAAACAACTCCAAACCCACGCAGGGAAAAGAGAAATCCAAATCCCATCTCGGGTGAACAACAGTCAAAGTCTAAATACAATAGTTCAAAAACAGTATCTAAATATAAATGAAGCATGCATGAGAATGAGATCAATCTTATGAGGCTCGTCCCTTCTCCCGCAACATCCTCCTATCACTCACGAAGTCACCTGCGCCAAATTGTTCAATTGGAGGATGCACACGGGTGAGTAAAGCAGTCAAATGACATACTATGAAAGGATAATCAGGCTAAAACAGCTAATCCGTGGCGCGGAGGTGACCGGGTATAACAGGAGGGGGTCACTAACCACACAGGTAAACAACTGTAAAGAAAATCATACCGATCAAAGGCACAACCATCCCAAAGAACGAAGTTCATGACCCACAAGGGGAAACCAAACCTATGAAAGGAAAGAGAGTAGAAGGCATAAACGAGACTGTCAAAGGAAAAACAAAACCCATAATGAAAAAACATGCAGTAGGAGTATATCTAACGGATCAAATATAAAAGCCATATAGGTGTATCATGCGCTTGGACAAGAGTACCCATCAATGCTAGGCATAGCCTCCCCCGATTATGGAGACCGGGTAGGCAAACCTCCTAGTAGAAACCATCCTGGACTACCGTCGGCCAATGGAGACCTACGGACGTTGCGACGCCGGAGTCACCCTAGTGGCTATATTCCCCGAACGGCCAGAGTCACTCCCCTGGACTTCAGATTCACTCACTGCAACGGACATAGAGGGCACCACCCCCTATGTCCAAGTCATCAAACAAGGCCCACGTGCAAGATCGAAAACATAACCAAGTCATAGCCGGATAGAAGATAAAGAAAATCAGGACCACGATGCGTAGATCGGGAAAAGGAAACAGGCATGTGGACAATCAAGAAACATGAATCATAACCGTGTATGCCGACGGTTAAGCAAGGGAAACAACAAACCTTGAATATGGAATTGGTTAAAGGTTAAGTGTACATCCCCTCACCTAGCACGTCGGTAAGAACTAGTCCTCTATCTCGCGCTCACTAGACACCGCAGGAAAGGTCGGAACCTGAATCAAGAAACAAGAGGCATCTTACTAATCCATCATCAAATCCTATTCCCTAGACGATATCTACGCATGAACCCCCCGTAAAGAGTGCCCACTAATCATTCTAACCATGGATAGGAATCAAAACAGGACATCCGGAAACCAAATGGGCAAAACAGCCATCCTGGGAACGTCCTCGGGGACATACCCCATTAATAATGGCTTGGGGACGTCCTCCGGGACATCCTCACGCGCCCAGTGTGTGAACCCAGCATCTGAGGACGTCCTCCAGGAAGTCCCCCGTTCAAATTCTGCAGAATTCAAAATCGCGCATATTCGACACTGCTCGATAGAATGGCCATAACTTTTTCGTTTCAACTCCGAATTGCGCGAAACCAAAGCCTATGGTTATATAACACATAGATATACAATTCTTCCTTCTACTTCAACCTCATATTCCTACAGAAACTAGATGAAAAACTATAAAAACAGAACCTAAAAAATAGAAAATTCCCAGGTTCAACAGTGCTTGGTAAAACGAGCATAACTTCCTGATTTCAACTCCGATTAGGGCGATTCCAGTGGCTATAGAAATCCAAGACATAGGGATACGACTTCCTAGTTATGAGTTTCCTGAAATTCCGACGTTATCCCACTCAAAATTGTGCATCTAGCATACTAATGATGAAAAGTGTGGAAATAGAACAAGATCCCCAAAATGAAATCCTCACAAACCCAAATCGATTCCACGTGGATATCATCATCCCTAACACCCCAATGTCATGCTCCAACCCTTAAATCTCTGATTCGCCCATGGATTTAAGGCCAAACACATGGAATGGGTAAAAATCTCACCTTGTAGAGGGTGCCCAAACCCTAACACGAAAGTGGATGAATCATGCTCTCCTCTTGATGACGATACTCCCCCTTGCCTCCTATTGCTCTGGAACCATCCCCATCAATGAGAAAAATGGAAGAGAAGAAGATGAAGAAGAGAGGAGTAGTGGAGAGGTAGAGAGGAAGAGGAGATGGGCGGCCATGGGGAAGAAAAGAAATGAGGGATAGGGTTTGAGGTTTAGTAAAACCCAAGAAGGGTAAAAGTGTCAATCCCCCTTCAATAATTGAGCACAAATCAATTTGTGCTAAAAAATAATCATATGTGGGTCTTGAACTCAAGCCCATGCCTAACAAGTTACAAGCCTCTTACCAAGTGTGCTAAACCGGTTTACATATCCAATAAAAGAACCGGGTTTATAAAAATTCGAGTTGTTACAAGAGTGACCTAAGAGAGCATGTAGTAGGTCAAGAACAGAATTACTACTATGAACTGTTTCTATCGTAACACCTGTCCCAGTAGATGGCTTTATTGATGACGTCTGCCTAATCTTATTTTCTGTATTTGCTGCATCTATACAAGCATTGGAAGCAACTGCACTCTCTTTATGATCTGCGGTGATGGTGTACAAACCTCCACTATACTTCCCAACAGCAAGAATCCTCCTAGTTGTGAGGTCCTGAAACAAACAATTGTTAGGATGAAAGTAACGAATAGTTTTAGTGCCTCAACCAATTTCCAAAAAGATAGCAAGTTGTGATTAAATCCTGGGACATATAAAACTCTATCCAGAACAAGGGAAAGAGTAAAATAAACCTGACCAACAGTATTAACAGCCCTAGTAGTTCCATCAGGAAGTAGAATCTGAAGGGGATACGACAACGATGTAGTATCAGTGAATAAATGAGAGAAGGGACTAATGTGCTCAGTGGCTCCAGTATCCACGATCCACAACAACTCGGGGAGAGAAGACTCATTAGCATGGATGCAAGACAAAGCTTGGGAAGAAACAAAGGAATTACCAGCAAAAGTATTGCTAATGTCCAATCCGATTTTATCAAACATCTTCATTAACAGTTGACAAACGGCTGAAACCAAGTTAGGATCCACTGCCCCCTTTTCATTGGAATCGAGAGGAGTAAGCAGACCTTCACCAGACTCTCCCATAGGTGCATATCAGTATCTCAATGAGAATTCTTAATTCATCCCAAAATCTCTTCAGTCGTGAGTAGTAAGTAACAATAGAGGCAGTACCTTGTGTAAAGGAAGAAAGATCACGTTAAGTTTGGTAGATTAAAGGACCATTACTTTGGCCGTACCTCACAGATATCTCATCCCATAACTCCCTCGTTGAGCTTGTGTAGATGAACGACTGGGACAATTCCTGAGCCAAGGAGTTCAATATCCAGCACCGAACCATGTAATCAGCATGAACCCATCTCTGAAGATCTTGTGAATCAGTTGGGGGTTTTGCACAGGTACCGTCTATGAACCCTAATTTGAGCTTGGATCTAAGAGACATCTTGACGGAAACACTCCATGCCAAAAAATTGCCTCCATTAAAAAGAACATTGACGAGAGGCATGGTTGGAGAATCTAAATTTCCAATGTACATCGGATCATTGTGGACAGCATATCCCGAATCTGTTGAAGCTGATGCAGCAAGTGTAGCTGCTGCAGGCGTCGCTATTGAAGCAAGGAAGAGCCAGAGGAAAAATCGAGCGCAGAGAGGTAAGAGGATTGAATACGAACCCTAACCTAACACTCTGATACCATGAAGAAATTAGCTACATCTGGCGTTGAAGAAGAAAAAATGGAATATGAAGACAAAAATGAGTTGCACTCACTTGTAAGCCTTTCTTATTCTGTAAAACGTATAACTAACCACCAACAACAGTCCTATTTATACACTTTATTGTTGCATACTCCTCAGGTAACACCCTAAACCGGGTGCTACTGGCGATAACCCGTAGGGTGAACCACGAGTCATTGAAGCTAATGGAAGCAAAACAAACACTAAATAATCCAAACTCGAGAGAAAGATAATCAAATCATCATGCGAGAAATGTATGAACAACACCATACATAAATATGAAACTACAAGTCCCATAACAGGGAACCAACATCCAAAATGACCACCAAGTCTAAAATCAGAGTATCCAAAACATACAGTCGAAAGAAAATAGAAATCCTATGAGGCCATCACCACTCCCCGCCACATCTAGCTAAAGTTAAAGATCACCTGCCAAAACAATTAAGCAGGAGTAAAATCCGTCAGTCATCACTAGCTGGTGAGATGAAATACGAACAGAATGATGAATGAATAAAACATGCAACTCGTATGCTCGTTCAAACCATGCATCATTTGTATCCAAAATATCCAAAATAAATCCACGGACCAAAGCTATAAGGGATATTACAATAGGCCATATAAAAAGTTTCACTCAGGTAGGGTAACCCAATAACGCCTACATGAAGCACATCCCGGTATGGCACCACCGCGGACATGTAACCTCATGAGGTACCACCCTAGCTCCCCCGTCGCGAACGAAAGAACTTCAGGATGTTGTGACACCCGGAGGTGGCCTTGGTTTCTCATCAGAGAAGAACTCCAAGGACTTGAAATCCATATCCATATCTCATGTCCAAAATCATAATAGGGCATACAAGCCGCCACGAGAAAACGGTAGAAATCAATGCTTCAATATCGATGGTTTTCAATCATAAACCAGGCATCAAATTAAGGTACTATTCTACCGTAAGTAAAAACATATAAAACAATGAGAAAATACTTAACCTTCATGTACCAAAAGTTCGTACAACATCTCACCTGAACAAACTAAGGTCAATCCGCACCAAAGAGTCCTCTAACCAAGCTTGAGTCGATCAACGGGATCACCAATGGTCCCCAGAACAAAGTCAAGCACAACGTCTCAAAATCCACTAACATGATGAAATTACCAAGTCAACATCCTACGAAGCTAAAACCATGTCAAACATGACTAAGGGAACCTTTAACATGTGCCTAGGGTCGTTCCTGACCCCTCCCTATACGATCTCTAAAAGCCGGAGACAACCGGACAAAAACAGTCCAAGCACAGCCCCTAGGGCCGGATATCTGGTCCCCTTAATACGGATATCTGCCCATCTTGTGCATCCGAGGACAGAAACTACCCAAGGGATTCGGATATCCGGTAATCCTAACCGGATATCCGTCCTTACATTCTACAGAAAATCTGCACAATTCCAACACACAAATCTCAGCTAAAAACCAACCAAAACCTAACCAAATCTTCTCACACAAGTCACAAAACATGCATCAAACCAAACTAAACAATCAAGGAGCATCAATCTCATGCCAAACAAAAAATCACCTCATCAAAAATCAATCCAAAGCATGAAAATCTAGATCTTAAAAGTAAAATCAAGAACCACATGCAAAGTCATCCAAAACTAAACTTCAAAGCCTCAAACAAGTGTTTAAAGGCTTAAAAAAACATGTCAAAGCATCCACCTTCATCAAGTTTATGAAAATCTCAACTTCACCATCTCAAAAATCACTCTCAACATGGATCAAAAGAAAACATGAAAAACCAACAATATGTTTACCTCAAAACTCAAGGAAATAGAACTCCAAGCCCTCCCCAAGCTGCCTAACAAGAATCTCAAGAATGAACAAGCTAAAATCGGGTCAAGCTTCAAGTGAAGATGGTGAAAACTCCATAAATCTCCATGTTTCTCCTCTTTTCCTTCTCTTCTTCTTCCTCTTTCCTTTGTTTCTTTTCTCACATTAAGGAGGCAACCAAGGGGCTGCCTTAAAACAAGCCTCACTCACCACTAAACCACTATCACGCTCAACCCTCATCATTAATGAACTAAAGTCAACAATTTCAACTACGAATCTAACTTAACTAACATCCTTTAACACATCATCACGCATGGTAACTAATCCATAAAACCTCAAACTCACTAAAAAAATCAGGAAATCAAGGGACGATCATAATGAACCCAAATTCGAAACGTCAAGGACCGTCACATCATAAATCGACTAATCCTAAAAAATCCATCAAGTCGTCATACGTCAATATGGTACTTAAAGGTCAAGTCTAATCTTGTCGGTCATGCCGATATCAAAATATCGTCCGTATAATATGCAATGTAAAAAGTAGCCGAAATATCGTATAAAACACGAGAACACTATTCACGAGGTTACTATTCATCGAAAAACTAAAAACCTCCAAAATGTAATAAAAATCATAAATAAGCATAAATCATCGTAAAAATGAATATAAAAGCATGAGGTATAACAATCTATCCCCCATAAAAAGTGATGAGAAATCTAGAAGCGGAAACAATCTCTCAACCTCACTAAACACAATGAATCGAGCACAATCACAAAGCAACA
>JAOWBR010022772.1:0-16331 GCA_028571145.1 Dionaea muscipula
GTCTTAGAATGTCATTTTCTACGCATCCACCGTTCGGATCGTCTCAAAACATTTTAGAAAAAAGTGGCGGTAAATTTAGAGGTAAATTTGGCGTCCCAATAACCTGCCCCATATATATATATGTATATGTATATGTATATGTATGCGTCCATTTTTTTTTTTTTGCAACTGCGGATTTTTCGGATATCCAGGCTATTTGACCAGATATCCGATCATTTGGCGGATATCTGATCATTTTTGGGCCGGATATCCGGCACATCACCGGATGTGGGCTCGGATATCCGGCCAAAATCACCGGATATTCGGGTAAAAAACCGGATATCCGACAAGTCCGCAGACTGTGCAACAACAAACACCCACTTTAGAAAATTTGTGTGTGTGTGTGTGCGTATATATAATTATCCTATAATGGGCCGATACAAGATTAAATAAATAACCAAAATATAGCCAAATACTCATAAATAACACTCTCCTTCACGATAGAGCATAGATATTGATTATGTCCAACTTTTTACAAATGAACTCAACCCGATTGCCCACCAGAGGTTTATTTAGAATATCACCAAATTGATCCATAGTTTTCACATGGTTTAACATAATATCTCCATCACGTAACTTCTTTCTCTCTGTCTCAAAATGACAGTCCACCTCAATATGTTTGACCCGTTCATGAAATACTGGATTTAATGTAATATGGATCACAGACTCATTATCACACCACAAGTAAGGAGACCATGAGAATGGATATTTCAACTCATCAAGTAGCTGATAGATGGTGACATCGCTAGTGACATGTGTGAGAGTTTGAGGCTCCGATTCTATACTAAACCGAACTACGATTGCCTGCTTCTTACTCTTACAGGAGATAAGATTTCTACCAATAAAATCACTGTAACCCGTGGTGAATGTCCAACCAAATGGTAAACTTGCCCAACAACCATAAGAAAATCCCTCACCGTTGCTATAAAGCAAGCCTCGACTAGGATGTCCCTTGACATAACCAAGAATATGAAGTGCTGCTTTCAGTAAGGGACTCGAGGATCAAACATGAATTGAGTCACAATACTCACAGAAAAGACAACGTTTGGGCGAGTAATAGCTACATAGTTCAACTTGTCCACCAATCATATATATATTTGTCACGATCATTGTTTTTGTCATTATAGAGGATGTTTTCTATCGGATGGAGTAGAGGATATAGATATGTGTGACGGACCCCACTTAATGGGAAGTAATCATGACTTGAGTAATGGAGCCAACATCGCCCCTATCAAAGAGAATCAGGTCATCCACAAAGGTAAGATGGGTGATACCAAGAGCCTCACACTGGGGATGAAATCTGTAAAGTGGATGACTCAAAAGAGAATTGAGCTTCCTTGAGAGATAGTCCAGGCATAAGACAAAAAGGAAGGGGGAGATTGGATCACCTTGCCTAAGTCCCTTCTTTCCAGCAAAGTGAGGTGGTGGAGACACACTCCATGATTCAACTGGTGAACTGAGGTGGGAAATGAAGGCCATCAAGCATGTCTCTAACAAAGTTCCAATTGATCGAATCATAGGCGTTCTTTAAATCAATTTTGTGCATGCATCTTGGTGAAACCCTTTTCCTATTGTACTTTCTAAGCAATTCTTGGACCAAGTAGATGTTCTCCACCATGCTCCTTCTACTAACAAAGCCAGATTGTGCAGGGCTCACCAAGCTCTCCATGACTATTGCTAATCTGTTGGCAAGAATCTTGGCAATGACTTTATAAAGCTCATTACAAAGTGCAATCGGTCGATAAGCTGCCACGCTCATCACACCATTAGCTTTTGTAATCAAGGCAATTGTGGTGTGGTTGAGTTCTCTTAAAAGCTTTCCATTGGTGAAGAATTCATTTACTGCATCAAAGAAGTCATCCTTCATAATATGCCAATCTTTCTTAAAGAAGAGTGAGCTAAATCCATCCGGGCCAGGAGCTTTTTCATTCCCAATGCTCCACAAAGCACTCTTAATCTCTGTTTCTATCACCGGTTGGCATAACATATCCCCTTGAGCCTCGGTCACCAAGGGCCCTGATCTGATCACCTCAGTTTCCAGAGGAAGGCAAGGAGATGAGGAGCCAAGAAGATATTTATAAAATTTCAGGAACTCCTCCACTATCTCATCTTGGCTTGAAGTGGTCTCTCCTTGAGAATTGAGAATAGAAACAATATGATTCCTTGACCTGTTGCGCTTGCAGATAGCATGGAAAAATTTGGTACATCGATCACTATTCATCAAGAATCTGCTCTTGGCTTGCTGTGGGAAGAAACATCTCTCAGCTGCAGCCAATTTATACTCTTAGCTTTCATCTCAGCATAATGAAGCTGAAGATGTGTATTGACAGGATCATCATGTAGCTGCTGGTGCACTAAGTCAAGATCAATCTTTGCTTGCTCAGCTCTTGATGAGATATGGGAAAAGTGTAAATCATTGAGCTGTTTAAGGGGTCCCTTCAATGCTTTCAGTTTCATTCAAAAATTGAATATCTTGTAGCCTTGGAAGCTAAGGATCCATGAATTGGCAACAATCTGTAAGAAATTCTCATGATCAGCTCACATGTTAAAGAATTTGAAAGGGCGTTTACCTCCTTTGTTGCCTTTTAAAGAGGTGAACCACACATGGGGAATGATCCGAAAGGTGGCCAGGGAGAAGGAAAGTTGCATGGGCTCTGAACTGTTGATGACACCAGTCAGCTCCCACCAACACTCTATCAAGCTCGCACCATGTTCGATTATTGGTCCAAGTAAAGTGACAAATCAGTGAGACCGGTTGCTCTTCCGAAGTCAAGTTGGTCTTTAAGCTCATAATCAGTGATAGGAACTCCATTGGCTTTGTCCTCCAGGGCACAAACATTATTGAAGTCACCAAGGGCCATCCAAGGAGAGGTGATGGTGGATCCAAAACTAGTAAGATTCTCCCATAGTGGTCTTCTAGTCACCACAGTATGGAAGCCATAAACAAAACTGACCACCAGGGATTTTCTGGTGCTCAAACACAAAACTTGGCAATGCACAACTTGTGGAGAAACATCAAGGACAGATACCTCCACTCTATTTAGATTCCATTGGATCAAAATTCTGCCTGCTCTATCACGAGGGAAATTGTCGGCTTGATCCCAATTGGCAAAATTGCTTTTCATGATCCTTTGAAGCTTATCAACATTGAGTTTGTTCTCAAGAAGTCCCATAAGGTCCACTCTATTCACTCTGAGGTGTTTAGCTACCCCAGAGTGGTTCAGGGGTGAATTAAAGCCCCTGATGTTCCAAAAGGAGATAATCATTTGGAAGAGTGGGAGGGCAAACCTCCTCCCTTTTTATAAGTCTGGGTCAAAACAGTTTCCTTTTGCTTCTGCTTGACTCTTGAGACATGCTTAAACTCATCTTGGTCTGTAGCTTAGACCCTTGTTGGAGCGAGGGGGTCAAGGCTTGGGCAACCTTGCTACTCCCCTCCTCTGTGCCTATTGTACCCTTCGGGGCGGACATGGCTAGACTAGATGTTGTCGTGGTTGATCCCTTGGGTAATTGTTGGCTTTGGCTTTTTTGGTCTGTAATCTGTTCTTGAGTGCCTACACTCTGATCTGAGCTATGAGGCAGAACTCTCGGTTGTTCCTTTGACTGAGTTGGCTCATCCAAAGTCACTCTAAGGGTGGTGCAATCAGTATTGGCTAGATTTGGGATAATGGAACCCATAACCTGCTCCTACGCTCCTTGTGCCTTATTTCTGTCGTTCTTCAAAGCTTGCAACCTCTTATAGGAATGAATTGAATGGCTAATGATGGAACAGTGAGAACAAAACTTTGGCAAATTCTCATACCAAATTGGTTGATCAAAAGTGACTCCATCAGGAAACTTTATCTTTACACTATTTTTAACATTCTTGGCAATATCAATCTCCACAAGGATGCGAGCAAAAGAAAATCGACCCTTGGTATAAGGTTAACTTGTCTGTGACAATCGGCTTACGAAGCATGGTGCCAATCGAGCTAAGGGCTTGTGGGGACCATAATTCCATGGGTAGGTTCTAAAGAACAACCAAATCAAGCATGATGCTAATTTCATGGTTATCAAATCGGAAAAACTTAGGCATTTCCTTCAGTAGCAAAGGAATGCCATTCATAATTTAAGGCCTTCCTTGGAGGATAATTCTGTTGTCATTCTCAAATTGAAAAATGATGCAACCATTGGCATGATGATGAACGCTAGAAGGGATCTGCCAGCTATCAACAATTGACCTCAAAGCCTCTTTGCCCGGGTAATGGCCAGAAAAATAGCCAACAAGGCAGTGTGACATTTCATCGAACACATTCTGTGCATCAACTTTCGAGAGGTCTAACACATCATCATCTTTGTTGACCCTTACCATAAACATCAATTCATGGCCGTTACTAGGCTTCCTATTATCTGCAAATAAGGAGTTGAAGATTTTGAGATTGAATGACTCAACACTTGTCTCCTTCTCTTCAGCATCCTTCGGCTGAGATTGCTTCTGGGCAGTGGTAAGGGGAACATCAGAGCTCAAAACCTGGTTGGCCTTCTCTGTCTCCTCAAAGGAGCTTGAAATCTCAGTATCTTGGTCGCCAAGAGTCTCGGAATGGGATTCCTCCTCATCAGACTTTTCTGGCTGCTTGAGAATTGGTATTCCAGTGTCAATGGAATCATCTTAGGGGTTCCTTCTGCACAAGCAATGGACTGAGTGTCATCACAAGACTCAGCTTGTTTACACTCTAAGTGGGAACTCGAAGATGGAGCAATGTTTCTGCTATCGATTGCAAGGGCTTGGGCTCTACTAGAATCAAAAGGAGAGAACCAACACCTCGAGGGTATTTCTTCCTCCCCATTGCAACAGGGATCGAAGAGAAGGAACAAATCCAGACAAATGAGGAAGGGAGGAGGATCAATGGGAGCAGAAACTTGACAATTAGGCATGAGCAGTGAATCGGGAGAGGTTTCTCTCTCTAGGCCCACTAGAGAGCCTCTCTCTCTAACTCATTTTAGCATGTCTTCTTATTTCTCTTGCTGCGTCTTTTGGATGGGTTTGATGTAAAAAATGTCTTTGTGTTTCATGGTGATCTACAAGACTAGATTTTTGTGGAGCAACCTCCTGGATGTGTGTCGATCGAAGAAATCTTTGTATCGCTTGAAGAAGCCTCCCAAAGCATGGTTTGGAAGATTCAGTTAGAGTTTCGTCTTTAGGGATTGGCAAAGGACCACTCAATATTTTACAAACATTCTAGTGTCGGTTATATTTTTTTTGGTAATTTATATGGATGATATCGTGGTCATAGGGATTGGCAAATGAATTTTTTTAGTAGTTCCATACCAAAAATCTCGGGCATCTAAAATATTTTTTTGGCATTGAATTTGCTCGTTGTTAGCGGGAGATTTTCCTATTGCAACACAAGTTTGTCTTGATCTCATATAAGACACCATTATGACAAGGTTCAAGCCGAGTGACACTCCTATACTTCGAGAGTAAAACTTGCACCCGCAGAGGGTGACATTTATAGTAATTCCTGACAGATATAAATGAGCAAGTTAAATTATCTTGCTATTAATCGTCACATTGCTTTTTCTGTGAGTTTTTGTGAGCCAATTCATGTATAATTCTCGAATCCCTTAATGGGAAGCGGCACTCTATATTCTTCATCATATCAAGGCACGTTGTAGTCGAGACTTCTTTTATAGAAATTATGGACTGTCGTATTGAGGAATTTTCTGATGTTGATTGTGCAGGTTCACCTTTTAATTAGAGGTCCACCACGTGTTATAATGCTTTTGTTATTGGAAATCTTATTTCGTAGAAGAGTAAGAAGTAGTGAGTTATAGCGTAGTCTAGTGCAGAATCAGAGTATCAGTCTCTTGCACACGTCATCGGTGATGTGACCTATATCCGTGAGTTACTTGATGAGTTGAAGTATCCAACACCAAGACTACTTAATTCTAGTGTGATATTCAGTTTGTCATCTATATTATATCAAATCTAATATTCCATGAGCAGACTAAGTATATTGAGGTAGACACTCACTTTGTGAAAGAGAAGTTACAAAATGTAGATATTATATTGAACTATGAGAAGACTAGGTATCAAGTAGGTGATATTCTCACTAAGCCTCTAGTAGCGAACAATCGGATTGTGTTCATTTGTAACGAGGTGGGAATGATCAATATCTATGTTTAAGCTTGAGGGGAATTGTTGTGAGTATCATGCTATATTTTGGTTATCTATTTAATCTTGTATTAGCCAATTATGGAAAGCTTGTTATGATAGCTATATTTATCAATGAGACAAGCCAAGTGTGGCTAAGCTTTCCTATTATTTTTCTCTCTTTTAACTCTATAATTGCTAACATCCAACATATGCTGGACAACATTAGAGTACACATTTCATGCTTATGCCAGTGGCTAGTGGTGTTTTGGTGGAGCTTTATTATGTAAGAACAAAAGTTTAACTTGTTGCATTGTGACAAAATGGGGTTTTGCTGCAGCAGCTAATGACTGATTGATAGCTGCTGTAACAGACTGACACTGAAAAGACAGGTATTTGTTAATGTATGTGACTGGTGATCTAATGATGTACCCGGAGCTGCAATGTTTATATTCTGCTCCAACTTAGGGGGAGACTTTTCGAAGGAGAGGTTGTAGTGCAATTAGCAGCCAGTTGGAAGATCCGACAAGGTGACAAGGCATGAACTGCCTTGAATGTTTAGACAATGAATATTTGAAAAGTCAAAGAAAGAGGCACGGTAGCTGTGTAATAGAGGAAGGATCTCACGGAAATGAAACATTAGTTTGTTGAAGTCAAAGTTGGTCTAAAGTGGGATCTATAGTTTATTTGCTTCACTTTCCCGCATTTCTTTTTCCTTGGTTAGCTACTTTAATAGCTCCTTTTGTTGTTTTGAAGGTCTGGTTGGATAACTCCTGTTTGTTAGAATGGTCTTCTTGTTTGCTACTTTGCAAATATTTAATGTAGCTCGAATATGCCATTATATGCCAGTTAATCACACTAAAAAGCTTACTATCAAAGGTTCTTGAGGCAAGCCTATCAAATTTTCAATTACTTTTTGTTGGGTAATCTGTAGTCTTACTGCTTTTTTTATTTTCCTTATTAAATCTATTCACAGGTTAATTTTGAAGATACATGCAAAGGATTTCTTGAGGTTGCTAAAGTACGTAGAAGCTTTTCTGTCACTTTCTCTATTTCTACATTTGTAATATGAAGAGGTATTAGCAGTATGTTGCCACTAAAGTATGAACACCATAATTTATTTCCTCTTCAGATTTATCTTTGCAGCGATAACTTTCCCTGATTAGTGAATGTATCTCATCGGGTATGCTTACTATTTGGAGGGGCAAAGGCCTTGGATATATAGAGCTTGGATAAAGGATGAGAAAAAGAGGGAGTGTAGTGGGAGGGGATGTGAATAAATTCATGAGGTTTCACATCCCATGATTCACCTCCTTATTGTCTTCCTTGTTCATACATTGATATGTATGGGTAAGGGTTTGTGAAAGACTTCCTAATTCTTCTTGTAACAACCCATGGTACCGCCTAGAAACAAACCCTGACGTAGGAGCAAGAAATACTTGAAAAATAAAGAAACCTACCACTGATGTAGGAGCAAAAAATGTCCAGCACGTAGGTGTTGGCGTGTGGGTGGCACGAGGGTGGCACGCACAGCGGCCATGGGCGGTGCGTGAGGGCATAGGACTCCGCTAGGGAGTGCGGTCAAGCGGGTGGCGGCCACTCGGTCTCCTCCACTATCTGCAGTAGTCAAACATGGAAAAAACTCGCTATAGACGACCTAATCTAGCCAGATCCGCGTGGTGGCCACCTTGCCTAGGCTATTTTAGGCCGACGAAACGTCGCCCACCGACGGGTCTCCTACCCCTAGGTGTGCTAACGTCTAGGCTCTGCTGGGTTGGTTCTGGTTGGTGGTAATCGGTGGTGGTGTGGTGGTGGTGGTGGGCCGATGAAGGCGGAAGGCAAGGGTTTTGATAATTGGTTGGGGCTGATGAAGGGAGGCTCTAATACCATGTTGTCAAAGGCAAAGAAATAATGGGAAGGCTTAATTGTTCTCTTTACTTCAAGAGATATATATAGTACACAGATAAATATCAAAACTATCCTTCTTTCACAACAAAAGCATATTGAAGTTGATTGTCACTTTGTGTGGGAAAAGCTTTGAGAAAATGATATTATGTTAAGCCATGTAAAGACCATTGAGTAGCTTGGGGATATCTTTATCAAGCCACTAGTAGAGAATTGGGTTGAGTTCATTAGCAACAAGCCGGGCGTACTTAATATATATACTCCAACTTGAGAGGTGGTGTTAAAGAATATTAATATGTTTTAGAATATATTTAATATGTATTTAGCGTATATCTTGAGTATATATTTCTTATATCTGTATGGTAAACTCAAGATATACCTAATATATCTATATCTTTTAATGTTACCTCCTTTCCTTATAAAAGGAGGTCTGATATACAGTCTTTGAATTAATCTGAGAATAAACAAGGCTTCCTCTTAATTCTTTCTACAGATCCTATCAAAGCCCCCACAATCCTTTCCAACGTATCCATTCAGATCACCACCCATAAAAATCTTTTCTTGCAGTTCAATCCCCCGAACCACATCTTCTAGGTCCTCCCAAAGCTAATTGACTTGGGATACGAGTACAACATTGGACATGAAATAGGATTCATATTGGACATAACATATTGATGTTTGACTTTGTAGAACAAAGGAAAGGAGAAGTATTAAGAAACTAAATTCATAGGATCCGCATCTATTTAATTTGGTTACATGAATATGTTCTTGTGTGTCTTAGACTACTCATCATATTCTATATACGTAGGAAATCATGAACCTACTCATATGCATTGTATTTACCTCTGCTCATATGCATTGTTTCTACCTTGGGGCTTCTCTATTTAAGGAAGATCTCATACTGAATAACAACAAGGTGTTACAATAATCTGTGTGGCTCCTTCTTTATATGGTATCAAAGACCGCATCACTCTCACGAGTCTAATTCGATCCATTTTTTTTTCTTCTTCTCATGGCCACACCTCCATCTTCAACCACTTCTTCTGCCACCCCGGTTCTTCTCTCATCAGGTCTCCCACCTCCCTCCACTATTTCATTGGTTGCTCTCAATACTACGCAACTTTTGCTCAAGCTTACACAGGACAACTACTCCTCTTGGCGTGCTCAATTTGATTCCTTACTTTTTGGATATGATTTGATGGGCTATGTTGATGGCAGCAACCCTTGCCCACCATCGGTCATTACTGATGCTTGCTCCAGCACTTCAAATCCGACCTTCTCCTCATGGTAGCGTCGAGATAAGTTGCTTTTCCATGGCATTCTCTCCTCTTGTCTCGGATCGTGTGGTTCCCCTAATTAGCTCGTCCAAGACCTCCACTGAAGCTTGGACACGTCTTCAAAAATATTATGCTAACACCTCCTCTCGTGTCATGGGATTAACCGAGCAGCTATCTCAGCCACGTGGCACGCGTTCAATCACCGAATACTTGGGCTTCATTCGCAACATCGTTGATGATCTTGCCCTGATTGACACTCCTGTCCTTCAACCCACCTTTGTCCTCCATGTTCTGAATGGTGTCGGACCTGCCTTTAAGGATCTAGCTGCAGTCATTCGTGCTCGCGACAATGTCATCAATTTTGAAGAACTACATGATAAGCTTGTTGAATATGAGGCCTTCCTTCGGCGTGAGGAGCACAAACTCTCTTCCATCACTGCCCATGCTACTGATCTATAACCACGCTTTGACCAGTCCTACTCCTGGCATGGTGCTGAACGTTACAGTGCTTTTCGTGGTGCATTCGGCGTTACTCACCAAGGAGTGACCTCTTCCAATCATGGGGTTAAGTTCTCCCAAGGCGTGGTCTGTCAATATTGTGATAAGGGTCATACTGCCATTGCATGTTTCAAACTGAAACGTCAACTTGGGCTTCCTGTTCCACCCTGTGTTAACCACACCGACACTCGCCTGGGTGGTTCTTCTCCTTCCTGGTTGGATACTGGTGCTTCTCATCATATTATCTATGATCTTTCCAATCTCTCCTTCCGCAATGCTTATGATAGTCCTGATGATGTTCTCATTGGTGATGGTCGTGGCTTGTCCATTACCCATACAGGTGACTCCGCTCTTTCCTCCCCAACCCAATCTTTTGGTCTTAATAATGTACTCTGTGTTCCCTCCATTAAACAAACTCTCATCTTTGTCTCTCAGTTTTGCAAACAAAATCACACCTCTATTGAATTTGATCCCTCTTCTTTTTGTGTCAAAGATCTGACCACGGGGGCAACACTCGTTTAGGGGGAAAACCAGAATGAGATATACCAATGGCCCACCACTACCCCTTCCTCTCCAAATCTCAAAACGTGCTACAGTACCCGTTGTTCCTCTCCGAGTTGGCATGATCGACTTGGTCATCCATCTTCCAAAATGCTTTGTCAACTTCTACCACATCATTGCCTGCCTTCATTGGCTTATGAGTCATCGTCCACGCCTTTTTGTGATTCCTGCCGTTGTAATAAGAGTCACAAATTACTTTTTGGTGTATCTAGTTTACAAAGTCGTGGTCCGTTGGACTTACTTTTTATTGATGTCTGGGGTCCCTCTCCCGTTCGTTCCATCAATGGTTATTCTTATTATGTTTTATTCATCGATCATTTTACCAAGTATTGTTGGTTTTTTCCTTTAGCTCACAAATCTGGCGTTTATTCTATTTTTCTAACGTTTAAAAATATGGTTGAAAAACAATTTCAATTGCCCATCCGCATAATCTATTCTGATGGCGGAACAGAATATGTTGGCCTTAAACAAATGTTCTCCTCCCATGGCATATAATATCTTATTTCTCCACTTTACACACCTCAACACGTTGCCACTGCTGAGCGTCGGCACCGACCCATTGTTAAAACCGGTCTCACTCTTTTACATCGTGCTTCTCTTCCTCTCTGATTTTGGTCCTTTGCTTTTTCCACTGCAGTTTACTTAATCAATCTACTTCCCTCTTCCGTCCTCTAAAACCGCTCTCCTTTTGAACTACTGTTTCACGCTATCCCGAATTATTCTTCCCTACGAGTCTTTGGTTGTCTCTGCTACCCCTGGCTTCGTCCTTATGCTCAACGCAAACACGACCAACGCTCTCGCCCTTGCCTTTTCCTCGGGTATTCCGATGAACATCACGTTTACATTTGTTTCGATCCTCACGATACAAAGATTCATTATTCTCGTCATGTCCAGTTTATTGAATCTCACTTTCCCTAGTTGGCTCCCTTTACTGCTCGTGACATAGTCCAAACCCACACCCTTGATCAATGGGTTGTTCTCCCCACCACTTCCCCCCTGCTGATCCTCTTCCTTCTTCCCCGCACGTGCCTCCCTCCCTTGGTATCGTCCTTGTTGTCGGCTATCTTCCTTTCTCTTAATCCTTCCCTACGCCCCTCCAATCTTCCTCATCTCCTGTCGTCTCATCCTCTGGCATCGGCGTCGTCGCCACGAAGTCCTTACCATCCTCCTCTACACCCTTTCCTCTACCTTTGCCTTCCCTGCGCCGACCCCACTCTGAACCTATACCCATCGCTGCCGAACCCTAGCGCCACCAACCATCACTCCTACCCCCTCTCCTCCCGTTCTTACCTCCTCTCCTCCACCTTTGCCAAACCCTCGTGTTGATTAATCCTCTCCTCTTGGCACCCCGACTACTATGCCGGCACCTCCCCTCGAGTCATCTCCTCCCATTACCCCGCCGCCCATAGCTCTTCCCTCCCCTCTACCCCCGCCACCCACAGTTCTTCCCTCCCCTGCCCCTCCCTTGCCCACTGTGAGTCATCGTGCTCCCATTCATCCGATGATCACTCGCTCTAAAAATCATATTCGCAAACCCAATCACAAGTTTGCCCTCTCCACCACTACATCCTTCTTTAATTCCGCACCCTCCCATCCTGAGCCACAGGCTCCATCCCAGCAGGATCCACAGTGGCGTGCAATCATGCACAGTGAAATGTCTGCTCTTCTGAATAATGCTACTTGGGAATTGGTTCCACGACAGCCTGGTCATAACATTGTTGGGTGTCGATGGATTTTTCGTATTAAGTGCCGGGCTGATGGGAGCATCGAGCTCTACAAGGCCCGTCTTGTGGCCAAGTGGTTCAGTCAGCACGCTGACGTTGATTATCATGAGACTTTCAATGTCGTTGTCAAGACGACTACCATCCATGTGGTTCTCTCTCTTGCTCTCTCTCTCAAGACTGGTCTCTCTGCCAGTTTGATGTTAATAATGCGTTTCTCCATGGGCATCTCTCTAAAGCAGTCTATATGACCTAACCTCCTGGCTTGGAGGACGCCCCTCGCCCATCACATGTTTGTCGCCTACATCGCTCATTTATGGTTTGAAACAAGCCCCTCGTGCCTGGTTTTCTGAGCTCAAGTTGTTTCTGGTTGCCTCCGGTTTTTTTCAATCTCAGAGTCATCACTCACTGTTCATCTACTGTAGTGGCTCTACCCTGGCATATATCTTGGTGTATGTTGATGATTTGCTGGTCACTGGTAATTCTTCTTGTTTTCTTGCTGATATGGTGACTGCTCTTGGCATCAGATTCTTTATTAAGGATCTTGGCTCACTGGATTATTTTCTGGGTGTGGAAGTAGTGCCTCACTATCATTGTCTGCTTCTCACCCAACGTAAGTACATCCTTGATTTATTAGACAAATTTCATTTGGATGAGATTAATCCTTCTGTGACTCCCCTTAGCACATCCACACGACTTACTCTTGATCCCAGCGGTGCGCCGACAAACTCTACTCTCTATCACAGTTTAATTGGTGGCCTCCAATATTTATGTATCACTCGGCCAAGCATTGCTCACTCCGTCAACAAACTTGCCTAGTTTATGTATTCTCCTACACAGCTTCACTGGTCTGCTGCGAAGCACGTGATGAGTTATCTTAAGCATACGACCAATCATGGCCTGTTCTTCAGCGCTTGTTGCCTTTGTCTCTCACGGCCTATGCTGACGTTGATTGGGCTAGAGATCGTGATGATTTCACTTCCACCGGTGCTTATGTTATTTTTCTTGGATCTAATCCTATTTCCTGGTGTTCCAAAAAGCAACGAACTGTTGCTCAATCTTCCACCGAGGCTGAGTACCGTGCTCTTGCCTCTGTCGTAGCTGAATTCACTTGGATACAACATGTCCTCTCTGAACTGCGGTTGTCTCTGTCCTCTGCTCCACGGTTGCTCTGTGACAATATTGGAGCCACCTACCTTTGTACCAATCCACTATTTCATTCCCGCATGAAGCACATCGCCCTAGACGATCATTTTGTCCGTGAGAAAGTTGCTTCCGGCTCTCTCCATGTTGCTTATGTCTTTACCCAAGCCCAGCTCGCAGATCTTCTCGCCAAGCCTTTACCCAAGGACCGCTTTGCTGCACTTCGTTCCAAGATCGGTGTCGCCGATGGCAGTCCGATCTTGCAGGAGCATATTAGGAAACTAAATTCATAGGATCCACATCTGTTTAATTTGGTTACGTGAATCTGTTCTTGTGTCTCTTTGACTACTCATCATGTTCTATGTACTTAGAAAATCATGAACCTGCTCATATGTATTGTATTTACCTCTGCTCATATGCATTGTATCTACCTTGGGGCTCTCTATTTAAGGAGGATCTCACACTGAATAACAACTAGGTCTTGCAATAATCTGTGTCGCTCCTTCTTCTTTATAATGGGAGATCCTAATCCTAATCCTAATATTTTTGTGTATATATGTAGTGATGGGGTTCATGTGGATGCTAGCCGTAGTATCAAATAGATTTGATGAAAAGGATAGTGCCTCAAGAGACTTGCAATGATTCTGAAGTGCTGATAAAGGTGGAAGGAAAATATGTTGGAGTGGTATTTTGATTAGCAAAAGTATAATTTGTAGAGTGTGCTGACAAACATTTCAATGCTAACAAATGTCATGATAGATAATATTTGCAAGGATGGAAATGTTGAGCTGGACCTTTGGACATTACATACAAGAGAGATAAAGTTTATGACCATATTATGTGGATGAGACTGGATTGATGGACATGTGGAATTAGCACCTTGTAGTAACCTTGATGAAGATTGTAGCAAAGATATATAGTGGGCATGCAGCAATTGAAGACATATTTAAAATGGAGTAGAGCAAGTTTAAGAATGAGTTTAAAGGATATCATGCATGGAACTTGCATTCCATGAGTCAAGCGTGAGCATGAAAACGAAGACCACCGAGTTGCGATGACGCCAATCCTACTTAATGGTGGAAATCATTGAGTTTGATGTGGTTTTATTTAGAGAACAAGGAACTACTTCTTCCATGTCTCCATTTAACACTAGTAACTGGATAGATTCCTAAATCCTAAAAATGATGTCACCCACACCTCTCTTTTACTGCTACATTGGGTGCAGGATCTCTCTCTCTCTCTCTCTCTCTCTCTCTCTCTCTCTTTTTCAATTAATCAATCCGGGAGTAACATGTTCTTGTGGATAGTGTCTTCCCATTCAGGACATGGTCCCATGAAAGTAGAAGTCTGTTAGCTGTATGCTTAACAGAATCATTGTGCCCTGTTGAGCTACATATGGATATTTTCCTCTCTTAGGAAAGTAATCAGAATAATTGAAGATCTTATGCAATTAGTATCAATTGCATATCCACTTTCCTTATTTATTTATTTATTTATTTATTGTCCTTCCTTTTTGTGAATGTCTCCTTCACTTATAAAAGAATGACATGACACACTTTAGATACATACGTACATAAATAAAGTACTTCTATCCTCATCCGCTTCATTTTCTTTTACATCTAGCATATTCTAGTACAGTAGATAAAATCTCAGGTCTTGCTCCTCTTCCAAATCCCTTACTCCCCAAACCCCTTCACACCAAACAGAAAACCGGGCCCCTTAAGCACTAGAACTGACCCAGTAAAACATTCAATTAACCCATTCAGTGCCTCCGATAGATCATAATTTCTTTGTGTTGGTTCACACACAAATTACTATTCACTATGGTTATTATGGAATTTGAATTTTGTTTACTTGAGTTGCTTCCTCATCACTGCTGGAGATATATGAATTTTTTTCTTCTTTTAATTTTTTTGATTTTATATGACAGGGAAAGAGATGAAGAGGAGAGTGATAAAATTGATTTGGTTATGTCTTTCTCTGCCCTTGAAGAAAAGGTTCTCGAACAATATACTTTTGCGAAGGTAGTTGAACTGGTCCTTGCATGTTTTTCTCCTTTCAAACTGCTTCTTGTTGATCAATGCTGCATTTCATGAGTCTGATATTCACTAAAGAGGGTATGAAGTTCAAGAATTGCTAACAAATTAGAGGGAGAGGAATGAGCAAAGTGATGATCACAAAGCTCCCCATTAAAGTTTGATATATTGAGCCACAGATTCATAGGATGTCAAAAGTGTGTATACGTTCACTGGGGACATCGTGCTCTTGGTAGGTAAGAATTTAGTATTGAGTAATGTTGTAATATTGTTAAGAATCCAATTCTACCAAAGACTTATGACAAGAGGTCCATGAAATGCTTTTGTATTTTAACATGCCCCCCTCCCTCACGTGAAATTTGATATATAGGTCGACATGACAACAATAACAACGACGACCACCGCTTCCCACTTGTTGGGGTCGGCCACACGCTTCCGTAGGATACATCTACACAAGATCCGACAATTTTAGTGTTCTGATTGTCGGCTACCTAACACGTACCGTCCTAACCTACTCAGAACATTAGGTTTGAGCACACAAAGAACAAAAATATAAAGCAATACCAATAACAATAAACAATATCACAAAATATCTATAATATATTACACAACTTTCCTATAAATATTACATCAAAAACCTATAAATATCACATCACAAACCTATAAACTTCTCTATAAATATCACATAACCCATTTAAATTTTATTGTGTTCACAACATATCTTTATCTTTCTAACAATTTAACTTCATTTATGTTAATATACTAGGGGTAACCCGTGCACCGCACGAAAAAAAAAAAATCAACCATATAACATTTAAAAAAAATAAAATAAAAAATAACTCTTCATCTTCTCTCCTCTTTCTTCTCTTTAATTCTCTCTTTTCTCCACATATCTTTCTCTCTCTTATTTAATTCTTTTTTTCTCTCTCTCTCTTCATCAATACACATGTCCATGTATCATTGGTCTAAAAAATGTGTTAGTCACAACTTGTATCATTAATTGTTTGTCTATAATGTTTGT